>JZKD02S0787748.1:0-14635 GCA_000966675.3 Picea glauca | reverse complement strand
CAAATTCATACTACTAGAGATTCATAACTAAAAACTAAACTCAATACTCAAACTTCGAATTAAAATTGCAACCTAGATCTAGAATGGAAATTGCATAAAGTAAATTAAACTAATCCTATTTTAACAAATTAAATTGCAAAGGGAAATACGCATAAAACATAAATCAAATCCTATTTCTATTTCAACATATAACAAGATAAGAAAACTAAGAACTAACCGAGCAAACTAGATAAGCAAATTCAAAACTAAATTCAAAACTAACAACTAATCATCCATCAAAACCTTGCCAAAGAAACCATTAACTAAATACTCTGTTTTAAACTCTATTTCAGCATATAGAAATTCTAACTATCATCTAATTACACACAGGGGTTAGTATCTAAGCTTGCAATTTGTTCCCTACTAATTAAAAAGTCATTGCTTATTAACACTAGCCTTCATAAGCACCCTGCAAAACTGAACTGAAGCAATTAAACTATGAATAGCAATTATACAGTAAATAAAAATAATAAAAACTCATGTATAGGAAATAAAAGAAATGACAACTACACTACGTGAATTCACAAGCTAATTGACTGAATATTCACCCAGACCACTGGTGGGCCCCCCAATAGGTCGTGGCTACTCCTCAATGATAAATCACGAGCTCAAGCAACACGATTTCAACATTTAAAATTAAAAACATAGTTTTACACAGTTTTAGAGAAAAAATTCTTGAAATGGAAAAACATAGCTTAACTATCCTTAGCTATTTGTCTAACCACTATTGTGGTATTTATAGAGGTTACAAGCTGAGAGGTCGACCACTGAAAGGGTCAACCTCCTCTAAAAATAATAAATTACACTTAATGCATCTTAACCGCTGGTGGCTTCTAGAAACTAAGTGAGCCAATAAACGCCCAACATAACAACCCAATCCAAGTTGATAGAAGCTTAGTAGATGGAGGCCACAATCACAAGAAAAACCCATGTCGCTGATTTTCCCATCACTAGCCACCGATATAACAACCGTCAACTCACCCACAGTTTCAGTGCAAGATGGAGTGTCGGACGTAGTGCTAGATGGAGTACCAGATGCCGAATTGAAAACCACAAACTTCTCTCAATCCATTCAGAATTTCAGGAAACGGCCCATGCAGGACCTAATTGGGCATATTAATCACAAAACCCATGTGCTTGATTTTTCAGATTCCACTTCATGCTCCCACAAATTAAGATTTAAGTTAGCTGCCTGTAATAGTGCGAGATGAAGTACCAGACGAGCTACTGGATGGGAAAACACCATGCAATTTCGCCCTGTGACACATAGATCACGCATTGGCTTCTTGAAACCATTAAATCAAACTAAATTAAGCTTAAAACCATCACAAAACATCAATTATATGTACCTGGTATAAGCTATGATGATTTGCCATAAAAATCCTTCAAAAACTTCTTCAAAATAGTAAAATGCACATATAATATTGGCCAAAAAGTATCTAATCATTATCATTAAATTAACCATATCACGGGCTCAATAGTTTCCCTTCACCATCTCTCTCATAGCATTCATGGTCTATCTTGGCAAACTTTCCCCCTTTCAGTAGTTGTGCAACAGATATTCAAATTCTATTAATAACAAAAAATCATACATTGACCCTTTTATACAAGGTTCATCAAATCAAACATTCAGACACATTTAGTTTTCCTTAGTCTCTTGGCCAGTTATAGTTATATTTATGAACTGGGGGAAATAGGGGTATTACACACGAGTTTATGCTCATGAGTTTTTTTGAGCTTTGGGACTCTTTGAGAGAAGTATAGGGTGTTTATAGTCAAAAGTCTTGGTTTTCCGAGGCAGTGGCGATTTTGACAGTGATACTTGTATTTGAGTAGAAAATTAGAAGGTCATAAGTGGAAGTTGTATTTAAGCATCATTGAGCATCAATAAAGCGGTCTCATGTTTTGAAGCGGACCCGGAGATGTAGTCCAAGATGGGTGAACTCTGTTATCAACTAGTGTAATGTGCCATAGTCTTTGTTATTAATATTTCTCTCCATGTTAGCATTTTTGTTTCTGCAATTTATTATCAATTAATGAAGTTTATGGATAAATAAATGAAGTTGAGTTTGAACTCTCTAACTATTATGCATGAGGAAAATTCGAATGGGGAGAAGGCTATTAGAAAAAGTGATAGAGAAGAATTTGGGGAGGTTAGACATTGGAGCAAGAGAGCCAGGCCCATGATAGACCAACCAACCATGAATTGAAACTTGTAGCCTTGATGAAAAGCCAAGAAACCATGGAGAACTCTGCTGAATCTTGAGATAAAATTCTGGACCTTTTGTGCACACACTGAATAGCACGAGAAGGAGTAGTTTATGAGGTACTAGACAACATCGAAAGATATGTTCTTTATGTTGTGTGGGGTGGGTATGTGGGTGCCTTAGGGTTGCTTTATCATCAAGAAACCAACAGTAGAAAACATTGGTTTGAATTTGAATTTCAGAGTTAATTATCCCTGCTTCACCCTGGTGGTATCATAGCCCAACTAGGGGTTGCCATCTATTGTGGATTGTCTACGGTTGGATGCTCAGTTGGTTGTTGGTATGCAATTTGGAACAAATAAGTATATTTCTGCCTATTCATTTGGATATTAAGCTTGTCTGGTAATTAAAAATGTATCTGTTCTATGTGTATTTATTTGCTCTGTGTAAAAACTCATGTGTCTCTGCTCTGAGCATAAATTCACATGTTTCTGCTTTATGTGTAAGATTGAATTTCTGAAAAATATTCATGTTCTAAATAATGCAATTTTTCACAGTTATTTATAATGTTGATTTTGTAATTCTGGAAATAATCTGTGTATGTAGTTTTTGAAACGTTGATTTCATTCTGACCTGCTTATCTTTCCAAGACCCCATGAGTTATCCCATTCTCTAATTTCACTGCACAGTGCAAACAACATGGTAGCTTAAATCATCTTTTAAATCACCAACGATGGAAACTCCGGAAAATTCATTCCGTTCATTTCTTGAAGGTACATGGTTTTCTATTTTCCATTCATGTATTGAAACAAAATCTTATATTTTTTGTAATGACTGAATGGAAAGAGAAAATTGGACATAAATCACACGGTTCTTCATTCATTAATGAATCTGGGTCTCAACCATGGATGTAAAACAAATAATATGTAGAACATTTGCAACAAAATCGATCTTTAACATATACAAAACCCCTAAACTTCCAATGGGTGTTCTACATTCATTAATGAATCTGGGTCTCAACCATGGATGTAAAACAAATGATATGTAGAACATTTGCAACAAAATCGATCTTTAACATATACAAAACCCCTAAACTTCCAATGGGTGCATAAAAAACGAGTAAAACCAATTATCTGGTCCGATTATGGAATGACTAGATGCCCAAACTTGTAGTCAAGATCCATCTTTATCATCCCTCAAGGTAAAATGGAGGAAGGATAATAGAATGGATGATGTAATGGAAAATGATAAAATATGGATGCTTTGTATTCAAGTAGTCAGAGAAGTACTTAGGGATCCTAGGTAGGTAATCCCTCTCAAATGCCTGGAGAAGAGGAGAGAGAGGTGGCATTTACCTGTTAATATGGTGACCTTCTTAAATAAGAACTCTGGATAGTTCGATATATATGTTGATAAAATTAAACCTAAAACTAGCACGAGTGATTTCTTGGCTTGTTTTTTTGTGGAGGAAAAGAAAAATTAAGGAAGATAAATGATTTTTTTTTTAGCTTGTAAACCAACTTTAGAGGATACCGACGATGTCCAATGTTAAGAGAATTAGTGTCGATAAGCTTCTCCATGTGAAGAGATATTTTGGTTTTCTTGACGATTTCATGTGAAATTTAGTTGCCAGGTACACCAATCTGTTTCATGTCGTTGGCACACCTAGTGATGATCCTTCCTACTTGGAACTTGTCTCTTTAGATGCTACCATTCCCCTGTCTTCCATAGAAAGGAGAGCACATGAAGAGTCCCTAAAGAATGGCCAGCCTCCCAATCCTACTTTTGTTGTCCACCTACCATCAATGATGATGTTGACGAGGGAAATGATGGAATGGGAAAGGAATTGGATGGAATGGCCATACATATCACCTTATTTACGTTCCAGCCATCTAGATCTAGCTCCGATGGAAATGGAGAAGTGTATAGTGGTGGTTATACATAATTGATTGTAGATTCTTCAAAATATTCTGGGAAGGTAGACGTAGTTTCTATTGAACCTAGTGGATCAGGATTTGCACATGTTATAACTGACGAATCATTGTCTCATTCCTTCACACAATCAAATATGGAATTATTTGCCTTAGAAAAACCAACGTATGTCATGCTATCTACAAGTAGAAGACTAATACTGGGTTCTGAGGGAGTTGGGCTACATATAGGCCATGATTCCCAGATCGTCTAGAATTTTTTGAATTAGAGAAAAAATATTGTAGCTAGAAAACATGAGATTTGAGAATATGTGATGAGTGCTTTGACACATTTTGTCTACATCTCAATGATACACATAATGCTTGCCAACATACATTGATACAGGATTTGTGTACTCCATGTTCTGTTCGAAATATTTTCAGTAAGGAAGAATGGGATAAGACCATTGACATGCAATTATAACCACAGAGATTGGTGTAGGTTTGGGTGTTCTTTAGTTGCCATGACTAAACTCTCGAGATTATGTCTATCATATATGATCAACAAAGTAGAGAAATATCACTGTGTCATCTTGGAAAATAAGCAAATAAATTATAAATAAAAGATGAAGTGATGGTATCTTAAGCTTAGGAGGTTTGGTTTGTTACAAGTGATGTCAGAGCATGGTTACAACACTAGGGGTTGTATGGAGTCAAGAAAATGGAGACAGAGCCTCCCATGGATTTTCCTGATAGTTATTTGAAAGGAAATTCAAAAACCTTATTTAGGAAAGGTGGGATCAAATTTGAGCTCCTCTACTTTATATTTAAGCGATTCTTGCAGCTAGCCTTAGATTATTTGTCCTGGCCTGTTGTTCGATTTCTGTGTTTGGAATTGGGATTTCCCTTTTCAAGTACACAGACGTTTACCACATGACACTAATAGATCCCATCAAGCCTTGGTTGGCATGGACACATAAGTCCCAACTGACTTGAGCATCATCTTCACCTTTATTCTCCTCATTCAACAATTGACTCAACTTGACTTACTTGTCTTGGAAATTGAACTATCATTGACAATTGGCTTGCATTATAACTACATTAAGTAGCTATAAATATTGGATTTGTATAGTAGTTTGACTATTCTACAGTCGATGGAAATTTGTTCTTATATTGTTTCTGCTGAAATTAGTGTAGTTGCAAGAGCCATTCTCTGGGAGGACGGCATAAGACCGTAGCTGAGATCTAGGGCCCCCACTGCACTCATGGGGTTCTTGGTTTGGGACCAAGTAGTTTTATCCATGGAAAAAGACCCTTGTGATGCCCCCCAGTATATTAATGGGGTTCTTGACCAAAGGACCAAGCACTAAGTCCCTAGATGTGTTCTAGGGCCCCTGGATGTGTTCCAAGGAATTCTTGCTCGGTGCTTGGATTGATCCTTGGATGTGTTCCTTGGTGGTTGATGATGTAAGTCCTTAGATGTGTTCTAGGTGTTCCAGGGAATCCTTTCTTAATGCTTGGGTTGATCCTTAGTCTTGTACCTTGCTGGATGAAAGACCCTAGATGTGTTGTAGGGTCCCTAGATGTGTTCTGGGGTACCCTGGTCTTAGACTAGGTAGTTCTTGGTTCTATACCAAGATGTGATGATGTGTGATCTTCTTCCTCTCTCTTGAGATGGTCCATGAGACCTAGGAGTAGTCATGAAAATGGACATGACCACATCATTGATGTTTCTTCTTATGCAGTGATGACAAAATTTTATAAGCTATAATGAGACTTATGTGGACACAATTTCCATTGAAGTGAACCCCCTTGACCTTGTCTTGAAGTCCCACCCCTTGCTTGATTTTGTTTCCCTTCTTGTTTGATGTGGTGTTGGGTTTTTTTAAGTCACTTTGACTTATTTGACTTTTTAATTAATATTTGTATTAATTAAAATGCCATTTAGTTTTAATTTAACCCTAACCCTCTTATAAAACTATAAAAGAGGACCTACCCCTCTCTCATTCATACACTCATCTTTCATTCCTTAGTCTGGTTTTACTATGGCTACCTTATGTTGGTCTCTTTGTCTTGGTATGGTCTCCTTGGTGGACTCTCTCCTACAATTATGAGGTATGACCTCCCTGGATGTTTTATCTTGTTTGATTGGAGCTTTTGTTTTGGTGTACTTGCTGAGTAAAGGTGCTGCATTGCTCTCCTTCTGCTGTCTAAGTGTGCCGGTGCACTCTCCCTCAGTTCTGAGGTGTGTTGCTGCCCTCCTTATGCTGTCTATGAGAGCCAATGCCCTCCTTCTTCTATCCTAGAGTGCCACTGCCTCTCCTTTCTACATTCCTAGATGTTGTTGGGTGCCCTAAGGCTACCGCTACCTTACTGAAAACCATGGTTACCTACTCTATTGTTGCTGGTGTCTTCTTACCAGTTTTTAGATGAGTTGTTTTGTTTTTGTTTCAACCCTTTTTGCTGATTGTCCTTGAGTCCTCCTTGGCAAGACAATCCACTTAAGATCATGGTTGAGGTCAAACCCTTGGGGTTTTGATCCATGATCTTTAAACAAAAAATTCTAAGCATATTAAAGAGGAAAACATCTAACATTAGGTACATCTTTAATTTTTTTACTAAAGGTAAAGTTCAGATCTGATTCTACTATGGTTTACTTTTATTTCTAGCTTAGTTTAATATCCAGAAATGTTATTTTTTTGTTCTTGATCAGTCCTAGATTAAGTGTGTTCTCTTTAGCTTATCTAGTCTTGTATTTTCAGTATTTCATCTACTTCAGATTTTGTTTTTAAAGTGATGATCTATTTGTACTGTAGAGTTCAATTTTTGAAAAGATATCTTTGTTTTTCTTTTTCCCTAAAATCTAACATGGTATCAGAGCTTAGGGCTTGAAAATAGCTCAATAGTGGAAGACTTTTGAGCCTGCGTAGATCCTTGTTTTAGGGTTTGTTTTACAGATCAAAAGTAAGGNTCTCATTCATACACTCATCTTTCATTCCTTAGTCTAGTTTTGTTGTGGCTACCTCAGGTTGGTCTCTTTGTCTTGGTATGGTCTCCTTCGTGGACTCTCTCCTACAATTCTGAGGTACGACCTCCATGGATGTTTTATCTTGTTGGCTGGGAGCTTTTGTTTTGGTGTGCTTGCTAAGTAAAGGTGTTGTGCTGCCCTCCTTCTCATGTCTAAGTGTGTCGTTTCCCTCTCCCTCAGTTCTGAGGTGTGATGTTGCCCTCCTTGTGTTGTCTATGAGAGTTGTTGCCGTCCTTATACTGTCCTAGAGTGCCTCTGCCTCTCCTTGCTACATTCCTAGATATTGTTGGTTGCCCTAAGGCTACCGCTTCCTTTCTAGCAACCCTGGTTACCTACTCTATTACTGCTGGTGACTTCTTACTAGTTTTGTGTAGGGTTTGACAAGCCCTAATTGGCTGTATCATTTCAGCTCAGCTTGGAAAATTTTTGGATGAGTTGTTTTGTTTTTGTTTCAACCCTTTTTGCTGATTGTCCTTGAGTCCTCCTTGGCAAGACAATCCACTTAAGATCATGGTTAAAGTCAAACCCTTGGGGTTTTGATCCATGATCTTTAAACAAAAAAATTTGAGCATATTAAAGAGGACAACATCTAACATCAGGTACATCTTTAATTGTTTTACTAAAGGTAAAGTTCATATCTGATTCTACTATGGTTTACTTATGTTTATAGCTTAGTTTAATATCCAGAAATGTTATTTTTCTGTTCTTGATCAGTCCTAGATTAAGTTTATTCTCTTTAGCTTATTCAATCTTTTATTTTCAGTATTTCATCTACTTCAGATTTTGTTTTTAAAGTGCTGATCTATTTGTACTGT
Organism: Picea glauca; assembly: GCA_000966675.3. NCBI lineage: Eukaryota > Viridiplantae > Streptophyta > Pinopsida > Pinales > Pinaceae > Picea > Picea glauca. The sequence goes on along the minus strand of JZKD02S0787748.1, from coordinate 6,636 downwards.
AGAGTTCAAGTTTTGAAAAGATATCTTTGTTTTTCTTTTTCCCTAAAATCTAACAGTTTCAATGCTCTTTTGCCATTATAGAATACATATTTTAGGGTCTCAACATATAGTATCTTTTATGAGACTTTGATTTCAAAACAATTTCCAGGATTTGGCACATATAACATGTTTAATTTTGCAGTTCCATTATCTATCTATGACACATTTTGTATACATATATTCTCTACACACATTTGTAATATGGAGATTGAGCACTTTATTGGCACATCTCTAGTTCTTATGTTCTTGTAATGAAATTGATATACCAAATCAGATTCTGAAACTGTATTTTTACAAAATTTGAATTCCCTGCGGGTTGGGATATAATAAAGTTTTACTGAGGCTGCAAATGTTCCATAGTGTAGTCACGGGACACTTACATGTCTCTGATCATTTTGGACACTTACCAAGCACAATTGATTGGGCACTGGGGATGGACATAACAATTTTGAGTAAATTTTATACACTTGTATCACTGGTAATGTAATTCCACCTAAATCATAGGAAAGGGTCTTGGATATGTAAGGAATTGATGCATCCTCCCAGAATCAAATATGTGCCAAGATAAATATATTTTCATCAGGTAGGCATGAATTGTCTTAGCTAGTTCAAGGTTTCCCATGATTCTATCACCATAACACTATCAATTGTAGCAATGGATTAAACAAATTCTAGATGAGTCATTTCATCACACTAGTACAATATTTGTCTTCCATTCTACATATGTCATAACCTGCAACAACAATATAATAGTATTTTTTTGTCTTATTTGTAGTACTTTGAAATGCTACTTTGAAGGAAAGTTTTGTTCATCAAAACAAATGTTACATCAGAAGAGACCTGATCTTTTCTTAAGGCAGAGGCTTAATATTGAGTATACAAAATAACAAAGTAACCTTTGTTTAGTGTTCATAAGCTACCAATTCTAAGTGGATATACAAGAACATGAGTGATTAAAGGTTGAATAAGAAGGATTATCAATGCTCCTAGTTTCCTCCTAGCCTCATAATCGACATTGAACATTGTGTCCTTTTTTCCAGCGCCCTGCATATGTAATGTTCCTGAGCCAATTTTTTTGCTTGAAACACTAACTGTTTACTGTTTTCTATGTTTGTTCATGTGTTTGCAGGTGTATTCATGAAGATGTGCATTCTGACTACTTAATGTTGATTGAGAAATAGATATGAAGCATATAATTATAAACAATACAAGAGATATAAAGAACACCAGTAGAGAACCAACAATGTCAGATCTGACCTTTATTTAGATAGTAAGGAGATCCCGTATACAAGAGATCTGCAGATCCGGAAGGAAGCCCCAATAGTATCAAAATGGGTTGCCAACTGATACAATAATAACAATACAAAGATAAGTTCCTCCCAAAGGCTGAATGATAAGAGACCCAAGCCTCCAAAGGCCACCAACAAGAAAGATCAGACTAAATATAATAAGACCCCATCAATAGTCTACAAAACCCATCCAATTGGTTGAGTTGCGCCCTGCTCTGGATGCTGCTAAACCCTCAAGTTTCAGCCCTCCCTTTTTTGACTTCCAAATCCCTCCAAAATCTCCCGGAATGTAGATCGGGATGATAGAAACCTCTAGACCAAGTATCAAGCTGATCTGAGAAGTTTTGTTCCTCCAACTAGGAAAACCCTCAACTGGATTGTGCCCTCCTGGTTTGATAAAGTCAAGGAGAATTCTTTCTCCCCTCTAGGAGTATCTAAATACCACCAAAGTATACCAGAATGTATATCGGGCCAATGCTACCAATATGATGAAGTATCAAGTCAATCTATGAAGATCCAAGCCACTAAACACTGAAAACCTCTTTTTGCAATGCTCCCTTCTCTTCTCCAATTCGTGCCAAGATCCCAGAAAAAAACTGTAAGGATAATGTCCTCTGGAATAGACCAAGAATGATGTCAGGGACCCTACGAAGAGAACCCAGGTGCTACTTTTATAAAATTCCTTCTCCTTCCTCCATATTGAATAAATCTCTCCAAGATGGTGCGCCCCCCTAGCTGGAAACCCCCTAGGTTGCGCACTAGCCTGAAATATGCTTGCAGAACAAACCCCGAAACACTATAGAATGGTGTGGGAGGATTATTTCACCCTAGAGACCAAGCCTAGATCAAGAAAGGTGGGTATTTCACCACCGAGTTGATCTCTAGGGTTTTAGACTCAAAACCCTCAAAACTGATTGTGCTCAAGAGCTCCAATGAAAACAAGATAATAATCCAGAATGTCTAAGGAGTGCGCCCTGCCCTTTCCTTTATAGCTCTAGTATATTCATCTGTTGAGTTAATTAACCTCTAGTGTTAACTCTTAAACTAACTCATCTTTTCTTTTCTTTCCTTGAGTTATCCTTTTCCACACAAATTCAACTTAACTTTAGAATGTTATGTTTTCTGGTTGAATTTATCCCCAATATGCCTCAGACTATAGTCTAGTGGGGAAATCTAGACTACTGAGTCTCTCCAACTCTCTTCATCAATAGGTGGGGAACATTACAGTCTCCCCTGCTAGAAATTGCTTTCCCACAAGAAATTCTGGACCTGTCTCCTGGATTTACTGCTCCCCTTCCCAAGTGGCATCCTCCATGGGTAGATTCTTCCACTTAACCAGATATTATTTGATGCTTCTTTTCCTCATATTTTTATCCCTAACTTCAATTATCTCCTCTGGTATCAATACCAACTGTCCTTCTTCATCCATAGGTGGTAGTTCCTCGATATGAGTGATATGATTGTCGATGGCCCTCTTCAAGCATAAAACATGAAAGACATTGTGTATTTTGCTTCCCAGTGGTAGATCCAACTCATATGCCACAGATCCTATCCTCATGGTAACTCTGTATGGATCGAAGAAATGAGGTCGGAGCTTCTCTGCGCCACTTATCTTAATGGATGCCTACCTATACGGTTGGAGCCTCAAGTAAACCAAGTCACCGACCTCAAAGGTGTGCTCAACCCTGTGCTTCTGTGCATGTACCTTCTATTGATTTTGTGCCCTTTGTAGGTGGTCCTTCAATTTTTTCAGTATGTCCTGACTCTGTTGAATCCAATCCTGAACCATGGGAGCCCTGCTGTCACCAAATGCAATATCAACAAATGAGAGAGGGTCATAGCTGTATAAGGTCCTAAATTGTGGCATACCAATGGACATACGATGAGTGGTGTTGTAACAATATTCCCCCAAGTGAATCCATTTAACCCATGCTTTCTGCTTCTCTGCCACATAATTCCTGAATTAGCCTTCCACCCATTTGTTGACTATATTTGTCTCGTCATCCGTTTGAGGTTGATAACTGGTACTAGGTGTCAGGGCCATACCTACTAACCTGAAGAGCTCCTACCAGAAAGTGCTCATGAACCTGCTATCCATGTCACTCACTATGGTTTTGGGCAACCCATGCAATATGAAAACTTCCCTGAAGAATAGGTCTGCAACTTGTGCTACACTGAAATCTGTGGCAATGGAAAAGAAGTGTGCAAAGTTTGTCAACCTGTCCACCACTACTAAAATGAAGTCTTTTCCATGAGCCTTGGGAAACCCTGTGATGAAATCCATGGATATGCTTTCTGATTTGTGCTTTGGGATGGGATGTGGCTGTAGTAGTCTTGCTGGATGAGTGTTGTTGGCCCTTGACCAAGTTTTGGGAGATTCTTGGTCAAGTTTGACCTATTTTGGACTTCGACAGCCTGCCGAAGGAGGAGCGCAAGATGAAGCAGAGATCACAGCATCTTGACCCCTTTTGGGTCCTTTTTGGGATTTTGGAATATGTAGCGAGTATGGGATGTCGGCCCATGGGTTTACCGATGTTTAGGCCTATTTTGTAATATATAAATAGATGTCTAGGCGATGTAAGGATAGATAGAGGAATCTATGTGATGTTGTGCTAAGTGAAAGTATGGTTTGTAAATGCTTTGTGCATACTGTGAGGGACTTACAGAGCTAAGTGTAGGAGGTTGTAACAGACTGTGAAAGATTTTGTGCTATAATGCGAGGAAGGAGGATCTAGCAAGGTGCGCAGATCTCTTGTCCTATGCAGAGTAATGTTTTTGTGGCTCTATGCATGTATCCGATTGAAGAAGGTAATAAAGAAGAAGAGTTGGTGGATGTAGCCCCAGGGTGGGGGTGAACCACGTATATGTTGTGTTTCTCTACTTTGTGCGATGTGTTGGTGTATTTAGGTGTTATCTCCTAAGTGCTTGATATATATAGATAGATATATCTGTTATGCTTTTTTCTTATGATGAATCTGGATGCTAGATCTGGCTTATGTGAATGTGCTTAGTGCTCGAATATGCTCGATCTGATCTATTTCTTTATGCTATGTGCTTAGATACATTAGATATGAATGAATGTTGCGATGCTCTATTCTATCCATGGAGTAGATATTGGTTAAATATTGGTGAAATGTCGGTGTTGAGGGCTTTGTTCAGTATTAGAATCATAGATCTGTGTCCCAGCTAAGGTTGTAGACATCTGAGTCCTGCAACCACCCCTGTCTCTACCTCGGGTGAGACTTCATCTGCTTCGCAGGTGTTGCCGAAAGGCTGGTAGTTAGGGTTTTGTTGGTGCACTGTTGTAGCGTTGAACCCTGGGTCTGCCCCTGTGCCAACAAATGGTTCTGTTGCTAGGACCTAAAACTGTCGTTGCTGGGAACTGAGAAAGAAGAAGCTTTTTGCAAAGATTCAACGTGAAACTGTGATTGTTGGGAACTGAGAAAGAAGAATCTTTGTACAAAGATTCTACCTGAAACTGTGAAAGCTCCATGCATAGATCGGTTTCCCTAGTGCGAAACATTCTACTTGACCTGTGAAGCTCTATGCTAAGAAAAGAGGTCAGATATGAAGAAAAGAGGTAAGATTTGCAAGCTCTGTGCTTTGATAAAGGTAAGAATAGTGAAAATTTCTAGATCTACAAGCTCTGTGCTCTGATAAAGGTAAGAATAGTGAAAAGTTTTAGATCTGAAATCTTTGTGCTGTGTAGAAGTAAGATAAGTAGAATTTTTTGTTTCAATAGTATGGATCTAGGTATGATTGATAGAGTCTGTCCTAGCTTGAAAACTAGGGCACTGATAGATGAAACAAGGTTTGATATGCGTAGATCTGATAAGAATAGTGAAAGATATGTTATACCTATGCATAGAAAGAATGTTTGGACTAACAGATCGATGCAGGATCCTAGAAATAATTTTTTGCAGGTTAGCTACTATGATCCTAGCGCATAGTACAAGAAGGGATGGGGATCAGTTAAAATAAAGAGAGGATTAACCCTCTGTTACAGTTGCAGAAGACCGAGACATCTGGCTAAGGAATGCCCTGGGAGAAGACCTGGTTGTCTTTGTTGCAAAGCTATGGACCATGAAGTGTTGGATTGCCCTAGAATGATTGCTAAGCTTGAAGGAATGAATTTGGACCAAGAAAACCCTAAGGCAGATCCAAAAACTAAGATTATGGTAGAATCCCAAAAAGAATTAGACAAAGTATTGCTACAGATGAATGGAACCCTGAATGACCACCGACATGTTAGATTATCAGAGATCTTCAAAGAAAAAGACTGCATTGAAGCAAGAATAGTAGACTTCGACGTTGACTATGTTCTGGATGAGGAAACATAGGTGAATGTTATGACAAAACGAACTTGGGAACTTTTAGGGAAGCCTACGATGATTTCTTCATTAGGAGGAATATGATTATTCAGAGGAAAACTGGTAACCCTATGTGGGAAGTGTTATCGTACAGTTTGTAGTTTAGGTCACGGGCTAAGGGATAAAGACAAACTGGCGTAACATGAACCTTCCCCACCCAATGTCACCATGATGGGGAGGTTCTTTTTGTTTAGGGAGGTTAGCCCAGGGGAGACGTCCCCGGTAACCTGGGGTTTGAAGAGGCAAAAGATACAAGGTCAAGTTTTTAGAGTTTCCTCCTCACAGGTTACCACCAATGTTAGATAGTTTGACTAATCAGCCAATAAAAGAAGTGTATGCCCTGTTGAAAACACCTGCCCGGAACAAGACAAAAGCAACACAATATATATATTTACAGGCTATAACTCAAAGGGTTAGTACTTCTTTAACGATCTAATATTATTCAATAAGCAATGCAATAGATACAAGATGAAGTCAACGTTTTGTTAATTAGCTTATGAAAGATTATCAATTCATCAATATCTACCAAGATGACTAAGCCGACAATATGTTCAATCAACCATTTACTCAATAAATGCTTCAAATCATCATTTAATTACTTATATTACACTTTTTTTGCGTCAAGATGAGATATTCAACTATGACGTTAGCCTTAATTAGGTTAGCAATGTTAGTTAGGGTTTCAGAATTTAAATTTTTAAAGGTAGTTTTGCACACTAAAGCTTCAACATTGGAGATCAAATCAATGCCTTAGGGTAAATGGAGTCAAAGATAAGGGCACAAGGTCTCAGAAGGATGATAATTCAGAAACTAGAAGGTAGGTTTCTATGGTGTTGCAAAGGCAGGGCCCTAGAATCAAAACCCTAGGGGAAAGAGGCTCACTCTGGTGTTGCTTAAGCAAGGCCTCGTGCTCTTTCCTCCTTCTCTAAATTAACTTG
>JZKD02S0787691.1:247499-258629 GCA_000966675.3 Picea glauca | reverse complement strand
CAAAGTGAAATTAGAATCATAAAGTAAAGTACAAGGGTAATAGTCTCCCCCTTTGTGTTTAGAGACTCATAAACACATGGGGACCACTTTCCAAGGTACCCAAATCTCAACACTTTGATGCTAGGAGAGTTAGGCTTTGTCTTCATTGTACTTCCCCCAAGATCATACAACCAATGCCCATCAACCTTGGCCATTCCCCAGGTGGTATCATGTGGTAGTGTATTGGCCATTTCACGGTGATTGATGACTTGGAGGAGGACATCCTCGACTTGGAGGAGGACATCCTCCCTTGGCTTCTCCTCGCATTTGGCAGCCAGCTTCAGCAGGCCTGGTCATCTCTTCTTGGCTTAGTACCCTTGCTCTTAGTTCTCACTACTTCATTTTGTGCTATTGTACTTTAGCATTTAGACTTCTTCTTATATCTTATATTTGGTTTGTTTCTTTCTTCTAGCTTCTGCTCTAGGATATGCTTTTGCACTCCCACATTGTACGTTTGCTGGATGTAATCCTCCGTCCCATGGACCTACTCTTGTGGTATTCATTAGACATTAACAAAATTATCTTAACTTAGCTTATCTAGGTGGGGCACACCATGCAAGAGGAGTGGGGCGTACTAGGAAAGAATACTCTATCTGTAGTTGAGGTGCTCTCACTCTTATTAAATGCAAACACACAACAACAATTAATCACTAGTCCAATCACAGTCTAAAAATAGAAAATTCCTATAATATAGGAAATGATGCCAAATGAAAGGGAATGATGAGGAGATTCGGAGCAATAAACCAACAAATGTAAAGGTTATTTTGACCTCATCATAGATGATTTATTAATTTGGGATAGTCTTTGATCACTGTGGCTTGAGTCAGCTGAACTTTGCTAATAAGACTAGGTTTTCAGTTTATCCATACAATTGTAAATTTCTGGTTCATGATTATATTGTGGAAACACCTTTTTACCTGCTGTAAGATAGATCCTTCCACCATAATTTTGTTTTTTCACTTGAAAGATTTGATATAATATCTAAAGACATTTTTTTGAATTTTTGGACTAGTCTTTGATCTAGCTTATTGAAGACTTTTTGCTTTATTAACCAAGTGATTTGTTCCAAAGGTGTATTTTTTATCTCTCAATGCTAATGTGTCCTATTTTGATATATGAGGTTTTTGACATTTTACACCTATTGGTGGGTAATATCCATTATTTTCCATGACTACTTTTGCACTATGTCTTTCCTTAAATGAATTTTGGTTCAAATAATTTCAGAACATGAATCAAAGGAGCTATAAAGGCAGCCTCAAAGTCACATGTGAATCAACTCTTAACATGGGTATGCATTCTAAGCCCAAGTTGGCAATACATGGAAGCTTTTCATAGTTTGAAATATGCCTGGCTTATGAGTTCTTTTTGAAATCCTTTAGATGAAGACGAGTGACCATTATGTGAAGCTCCTTGTTGAGATGTATACTGCTGTCTTTAGTTCTTCCTGATGCGTCATCAGTTTATAGATTGTCCCGACATTTATTGACTTTGCATGTAAGCCTGTCTAACAAGTTTAATATTGAAGCAGGCCTTTTTTGTGTTATCTAACATAATAATTTTTTTCTCCCTGTAGCAGCTTCGACAGAATGGATGCAAAAGACCTTTTCACTTCCTCCATTTAAAAGGTGATGCCTGATATGCTAATAGTTATTATCATGTGTTCGCTGTCACATGCGGTGTCCAAAAGATACAACCATCATATTGCAATTTGCAATAATGTTACAATAAAATAGATCGAGTCCGAGTGCATATCCATTTTTACTTTTTACTGTCTTTTCTGTTGAATATTAGATTTTTCTTTCAATACAGTTTTTAGCCATACATTACTAAATGGTTTTACGTCTTTGTGTTCCAGGGGTTGCCATATAATAACTCGGTATATATATGAAGCAGTTCCAGAAATAAGTCAGTTTGAAGTGGGTCTTGCAAACTTGTTCAGTAAGAATGGAATCAAAATCAGTGCCCTTAACTCACAACTAAGAAAGTAAAACCTCACTTATGTAAATTGCCTGGATGGAACTATATTCACTCTTGTCAAGCATGATCAATTATATTCTACTGGATTTTCATTGGATTCTAAGATAACATGTTGGAAGTTAAAGACTAATAATGTTAGAATGTTCTTCAGTTCTGCATTAAAGTGGTATGGTACACAAAAAAAATGAGGTTTTATTCTTCTAGTGGTTACGCCATTACATACCTTGGTAAGGTTGTAAGTTCTGAATTGACATTAATCCCTACAAAATTCATATCTTTTTTCTGTTTCTGTTTCCAGTTCTACATACTTCAGCCAGCTTGACTATAAATGAGAATGCAAGTAGTGATGTTCCACTTGACATGGAAGATGCCTTGAACAGGATTGTTCCAGAGGTATGTTTTGCTTTTAGCTCTGATCTAAATAGTATCTATTTGTCTACTATTAATGCCCCTTTCACTCTGTCCACGAACATTCAATGACCATTCTGCAATGGATGTGCTTCAGATATCCCTGACCGTCATTGAGCTGTACATTGAGATCATGTAAAATAGGTTTGCATAAAACAACAAAGATACTTTTAAGCTAAGCAATATATGATTATAATTGTTAATATGTTGGCTTTGCATAAAACATTGTTGTATTTTTCCTATAAAGGTGCAACTCCTGTCCCCGAATATCCCTCTTATAAGCTATGAAAAGTTAAAAATATAATTAGTTGAAGAGGAGACCACCAAGGATTCTGTGAGTTGCCTACTATCAAGTTACGACAGTTCAGATCACACCAAAATACGATCAAAATGACATTGGTGTATTGATGGTGTGGTCCAACTTTTCAATAAATAAGAATGGTAATGGGTCTCCCAAGCTGTTGAAGATTGTCAATTTGGTGGCCATTAGTCTCTTCCTAGAGAAGCTTTCTTCGAAAGAGGAAGAATGTGATGTATGAGCATGGATTTTTTTTCTTGAAAATGATTTATTTATATTTAATCACCATGAAGTGATGCACAAAGTACAAACTCACAAAAACTAGAGCATTCCATAACCAGGTCCCCTTTTTCAGAACTGGACATGCTTTAAAAACTAGACAAAATTGAGGGCTCAAATATGACTGGCCACCCATACCACGACTGATAACTACATAACTTTTAACATATCCAGAGAGTCCTTATGGTCTGTAAATACTACAATAAGATTTCGACTCTCGACTATAAAGCCATACAGGCACGTAATCAAAAGCCAGACTGATATCATTTAAAAAGACTATCTAATCTGGCCTTCCAGGGCTGCCTCTGCTGCAGGACCATAGGCTCCTCGTTAGGATCTCTTTCTCAATCAGAACTGGTGGGTGACAAGCTAGCACTTCCTCTGACAGAGCTCCCAACTCCCTCCACACTCAGGATTTCATATTGGAGAGATCACTCTATGTTGAATTAAATGAAAAAGTACCTAGGACAAGTGTTTCTCATCACCTAGGCGCCTAGGGGTGAGAAAGTGTCCAAATGTGGTCCCTAGTGAATTAATTTCATGTGAGGTGAAATTAAAAGTGACTTTATGAAAGTTAAGTGAAGTGGGTGAATGAAGTGACATTTCATCACCACCGTTGATCAAGTCTAATCTCCACCATTGGATTAGATGACCCTTCACCTTCCCTCATGAGGTCGACTTAGGGATTGAGGCACCTTCATTTCTCATTTTTCATGTGATTTGGAGAGAGCAAGAGAAAGAGAGATTCGAGCTTGAGGAGATAAAACTTACTGGTTAGGGCATGATTTCCAAGGCAAATATACAGCACACAGATCGAGAAGGTACAGCAAATCTGGGCCATACTGTACATATTTCGAGGGACTATACTGCTGTTTTTCTGGCACAGATTTCGAGGAGCAGCATTAAATTTTGGAAAGTTGGCATGCTTTCCAAGGCTGCCGTATTGTATTTTCTGGTACAGAACACGAAATGACTGTTCTGGCATGAATTCCAAAGGCACCGTACAGCCATTGACACAGAAATCGAGGAACAGGCCTGTAGCATTTACTCAAGAAATTCTGGCACGAATTTTGAGGAGCCTTGCTCAGATTTTGAGAAAGTTTTGTGGCTCGGTTTTCGAGATAAGTTGAAATTTTTATTTCTGAAGATGACTGCTATAAGAAAATTCTCTCTAAGCTCTGAATAATAAAGCCTCCCCTCTCTCACTGGTTTTCTCCTTGTGGGTTTTTCTAGGGTCTTGATTTTTGGACCAAAAATATATGAGTATTAAATTTCTGGGTGTGTTTTATTTCTGAGTTATCTCTGTAGCAGACTTCATGTGTTTCTGTTCATGAGCATTTAATTTTCTGCTTATTAATTTGCAATGTGGGTTGGACATTAAACTATGTGTTTCAGTGAGACTTGAAACCGGGTTGGGGTCTGAAATTTCTACATGGTATCAGAGCTTGAAGTGTGAGAAGTGCAGAAATATATCAGCCATAGAGTGCAGGGATTTTGTTGAGAAGAGGAGGTACTTCACCAGGCAAAAAATTGTGGGCTTGAGTTTCAGTTGAGAGGGTCAATGGCCACCGGGTTGGATGGAGCTGCTAATTTCAGCTCATGGAAGGAGAGGATTGTGTTGCTTTTGCAGGAGGGTGGGTTGTGGGATATTGTGGAGAACTCACAAACGAATCCCGTGACGGTGCCTACGGATGCTACTCTTTTGGCAGCGTACACTAAAAATAATATAAAGGCCAAAATAATTATCCTTAATGCCATTAAGGACCATGTGATTCCACATGTGACCGGGAAGTCCAATGCCTATGAGGTGTGGGAATCCTTAACCAAACTATACTAGAGTCCCAATGAAAATTGGAAAGTGGTATTGAGGGAGAAATTGAAGAGCATTAAAATGACCAAGATTGAAAGTGTTGCCACCTATCTTACCAAGCTTACTCAGATGAGGGATGAACTTGGTGTTGTTGGGGAGGTTGTTGCCGACAGTGAACTAATGAGGACTACTTTGAATGGGGTAACCAAACAATGGGCTGTCTTTGTTGAGGGCATTGTGGCAAGGGAAAATCTTCCCAAGTGGGATCATCTTTGGGATGACTTCATTCAGGAGGAAACTCGAAGAGGCTATGTGCATGGGAGTTCATCTACAGGTAATGAAGAGGAGAATGTGGCACTTGCAACTAAAAGCAAGAACAAGTCCGAGAAGGGTTCCAAGGGAGGGAACAAGCAGAAAGGTGAAGGGAAGAAAGACATGAGCAAAGTCAAGTGCTTTGCTTGTCACAAGTTTGGACACTATGCTGGACAATGTCCTAACAAGAAGAAGAAGAAGAAGCAGCTTGTAGCTTCAGCTGATGTGGAGGAGTTTATCCATGGGTTCGAGATGGAGTATTCATTGTTGGTGTGTCTTTCCTCTAGAGCATCATCTACCAGAATTTGGTACATTGATAGCGGTGCCTCCCGCCATATGACAGGTGTTTGTGAGTACTTCATTGATCTTACAGAGATTGGAGATCTTGAGGTGGTGCTTGGAGATGATTTAGTGGTCAAGGCAGTTGGTAGTGGGACAATATCATTTCAGAGGGAGTCTCTACCTCCCATATTGTTGAGGGATGTCCTATAAGTTCCAGGCTTGAAGAAGAACTTGGTGTCAATTTCCACTATTGGGGATAGGGGATATGAGGTATTGTTCCATGATGGGCATGTGCTCTTGTATCCTAAGGGATCCAGTGTCACTTTGACCAAAGTGATTGGGATCCGACATGAGAAGCTGTACAAGCTCATGTTTCAGCCTGCTAGAGCAATGATGCATAGTACCAACAACAATGATCTTTGTGATTTATGGCATAGGAGGATGGCCCATTTGCACCATGGGGCTCTGAGGATCTCGAGAGAGATTGTGACTGGAGTGCCAGAGTTCAGTATAGAACACCAAGAGGTGTGCGATGGGTGTGCTCTTGGGAAGTACGCCAAGACTGCTTTTCCAAGTAGTGACAACAGAGTAGCAGGTATTCTTGATCTGATTCATACTGATGTATGTGGTCCTATGTCTTCTTCCTCTTTGACTGGTTTTTTGTATTATGTCACTTTCATTGATGACTTCTCTCGGAAGTCTTGGATTTTCTTCATGAAGACCAAAGGACACGTCTTCCAGTGGTTCCAAGAGTTCAAAGCTCTTATGGAGAACCAAATTGGGAAGAAAATCAAAGCGTTGAGATCTCATAATGGGGGTGAGTATACCTCTAATGAGTTCAGTGACTTTTGTGCTAGGGAGGGCATTAAGAGAGAAGTGACAGATCCTTACAACCCACAACAAAATGGGGTTGCTGAGAGGAAGAACAGGGCTATTGTTGGGGTTGCGACAACCATGTTACATGATCAGGGGCTACTGCTGTTTCTTTGGGCTGAGGCTTGCAACACTGNGCTGTCACATGCGGTGTCCAAAAGATACAACCATCATATTGCAATTTGCAATAATGTTACAATAAAATAGATCGAGTCCGAGTGCATATCCATTTTTACTTTTTACTGTCTTTTCTGTTGAATATTAGATTTTTCTTTCAATACAGTTTTTAGCCATACATTACTAAATGGTTTTACGTCTTTGTGTTCCAGGGGTTGCCATATAATAACTCGGTATATATATGAAGCAGTTCCAGAAATAAGTCAGTTTGAAGTGGGTCTTGCAAACTTGTTCAGTAAGAATGGAATCAAAATCAGTGCCCTTAACTCACAACTAAGAAAGTAAAACCTCACTTATGTAAATTGCCTGGATGGAACTATATTCACTCTTGTCAAGCATGATCAATTATATTCTACTGGATTTTCATTGGATTCTAAGATAACATGTTGGAAGTTAAAGACTAATAATGTTAGAATGTTCTTCAGTTCTGCATTAAAGTGGTATGGTACACAAAAAAAATGAGGTTTTATTCTTCTAGTGGTTACGCCATTACATACCTTGGTAAGGTTGTAAGTTCTGAATTGACATTAATCCCTACAAAATTCATATCTTTTTTCTGTTTCTGTTTCCAGTTCTACATACTTCAGCCAGCTTGACTATAAATGAGAATGCAAGTAGTGATGTTCCACTTGACATGGAAGATGCCTTGAACAGGATTGTTCCAGAGGTATGTTTTGCTTTTAGCTCTGATCTAAATAGTATCTATTTGTCTACTATTAATGCCCCTTTCACTCTGTCCACGAACATTCAATGACCATTCTGCAATGGATGTGCTTCAGATATCCCTGACCGTCATTGAGCTGTACATTGAGATCATGTAAAATAGGTTTGCATAAAACAACAAAGATACTTTTAAGCTAAGCAATATATGATTATAATTGTTAATATGTTGGCTTTGCATAAAACATTGTTGTATTTTTCCTATAAAGGTGCAACTCCTGTCCCCGAATATCCCTCTTATAAGCTATGAAAAGTTAAAAATATAATTAGTTGAAGAGGAGACCACCAAGGATTCTGTGAGTTGCCTACTATCAAGTTACGACAGTTCAGATCACACCAAAATACGATCAAAATGACATTGGTGTATTGATGGTGTGGTCCAACTTTTCAATAAATAAGAATGGTAATGGGTCTCCCAAGCTGTTGAAGATTGTCAATTTGGTGGCCATTAGTCTCTTCCTAGAGAAGCTTTCTTCGAAAGAGGAAGAATGTGATGTATGAGCATGGATTTTTTTTCTTGAAAATGATTTATTTATATTTAATCACCATGAAGTGATGCACAAAGTACAAACTCACAAAAACTAGAGCATTCCATAACCAGGTCCCCTTTTTCAGAACTGGACATGCTTTAAAAACTAGACAAAATTGAGGGCTCAAATATGACTGGCCACCCATACCACGACTGATAACTACATAACTTTTAACATATCCAGAGAGTCCTTATGGTCTGTAAATACTACAATAAGATTTCGACTCTCGACTATAAAGCCATACAGGCACGTAATCAAAAGCCAGACTGATATCATTTAAAAAGACTATCTAATCTGGCCTTCCAGGGCTGCCTCTGCTGCAGGACCATAGGCTCCTCGTTAGGATCTCTTTCTCAATCAGAACTGGTGGGTGACAAGCTAGCACTTCCTCTGACAGAGCTCCCAACTCCCTCCACACTCAGGATTTCATATTGGAGAGATCACTCTATGTTGAATTAAATGAAAAAGTACCTAGGACAAGTGTTTCTCATCACCTAGGCGCCTAGGGGTGAGAAAGTGTCCAAATGTGGTCCCTAGTGAATTAATTTCATGTGAGGTGAAATTAAAAGTGACTTTATGAAAGTTAAGTGAAGTGGGTGAATGAAGTGACATTTCATCACCACCGTTGATCAAGTCTAATCTCCACCATTGGATTAGATGACCCTTCACCTTCCCTCATGAGGTCGACTTAGGGATTGAGGCACCTTCATTTCTCATTTTTCATGTGATTTGGAGAGAGCAAGAGAAAGAGAGATTCGAGCTTGAGGAGATAAAACTTACTGGTTAGGGCATGATTTCCAAGGCAAATATACAGCACACAGATCGAGAAGGTACAGCAAATCTGGGCCATACTGTACATATTTCGAGGGACTATACTGCTGTTTTTCTGGCACAGATTTCGAGGAGCAGCATTAAATTTTGGAAAGTTGGCATGCTTTCCAAGGCTGCCGTATTGTATTTTCTGGTACAGAACACGAAATGACTGTTCTGGCATGAATTCCAAAGGCACCGTACAGCCATTGACACAGAAATCGAGGAACAGGCCTGTAGCATTTACTCAAGAAATTCTGGCACGAATTTTGAGGAGCCTTGCTCAGATTTTGAGAAAGTTTTGTGGCTCGGTTTTCGAGATAAGTTGAAATTTTTATTTCTGAAGATGACTGCTATAAGAAAATTCTCTCTAAGCTCTGAATAATAAAGCCTCCCCTCTCTCACTGGTTTTCTCCTTGTGGGTTTTTCTAGGGTCTTGATTTTTGGACCAAAAATATCTGAGTATTAAATTTTTGGGTGTGTTTTATTTCTGAGTTATCTCTGTAGCAGACTTCATGTGTTTCTGTTCATGAGCATTTAATTTTCTGCTTATTAATTTGCTGCCTGAATTTGCAATGTGGGTTGGACATTAAACTATGTGTTTCAGTGAGACTTGAAACCGGTTTGGGGTCTGAAATTTCTACATGGTATTAGAGCTTGAAGTGTGAGAAATGCAGAAATATATCAGCCACAGAGTGCAGGGATTTTGTTGCGAAGAGGAGGTACTTCACCAGGCAGAAAATTGTGGGCTTGAGTTTCAGTTGAGACTCGAGAGGGTCAATGGCCACCGGGTTGGATGGAGCTGCTAATTTCAGCTCATGGAAGGAGAGGATTGTGTTGCTTTTGCAGGAGTGTGGGTTGTGGGATATTGTGGAGAACTCACAAACGAATCCCGTGATGGTGCCTACGGATGCTACTCTTTTGGCAGCGTACACTAAAAATAATTATCCTTAATGCCATTAAGGACCATGTGATTCCACATGTGACCGGGAAGTCCAATGCCTATGAGATGTGGGAATCCTTAACCAAACTATACCAGAGTCCCAATGAAAATTGGAAAGTGGTATTGAGGGAGAAATTGAAGAGCATTAAAATGACCAAGATTGAAAGTGTTGCCACCTATCTTACCAAGCTTACTCAGATGAGAGATGAACTTGGTGTTGTTGGGGAGGTTGTTGCCGACAGTGAACTAGTGAGGACTACTTTGAATGGGGTAACCAAACAATGGGCTGTCTTTGTTGAGGGCATTGTGGCAAGGGAAAATCTTCCCAAGTGGGATCATCTTTGGGATGACTTCATTCAGGAGGAAACTCGAAGAGGCTATGTGCATGGGAGTTCATCTACAGGTAATGAAGAGGAGAATGTGGCACTTGCAACTAAAAGCAAGAACAAGTCCGAGAAGGGTTCCAAGGGAGGGAACAAGCAGAAAGGTGAAGGGAAGAAAGACATGAGCAAAGTCAAGTGCTTTGCTTGTCACAAGTTTGGACACTATGCTGGACAATGTCCTAACAAGAAGAAGAAGAAGAAGCAGCTTGTAGCTTCAGCTGATGTGGAGGAGTTTATCCATGGGTTCGAGATGGAGTATTCATTGTTGGTGTGTCTTTCCTCTAGAGCATCATCTACCAGAATTTGGTACATTGATAGCGGTGCCTCCCGCCATATGACAGGTGTTTGTGAGTACTTCATTGATCTTACAGAGATTGGAGATCTTGAGGTGGTGCTTGGAGATGATTTAGTGGTCAAGGCAGTTGGTAGTGGGACAATATCATTTCAGAGGGAGTCTCTACCTCCCATATTGTTGAGGGATGTCCTATAAGTTCCAGGCTTGAAGAAGAACTTGGTGTCAATTTCCACTATTGGGGATAGGGGATATGAGGTATTGTTCCATGATGGGCATGTGCTCTTGTATCCTAAGGGATCCAGTGTCACTTTGACCAAAGTGATTGGGATCCGACATGAGAAGCTGTACAAGCTCATGTTTCAGCCTGCTAGAGCAATGATGCATAGTACCAACAACAATGATCTTTGTGATTTATGGCATAGGAGGATGGCCCATTTGCACCATGGGGCTCTGAGGATCTCGAGAGAGATTGTGACTGGAGTGCCAGAGTTCAGTATAGAACACCAAGAGGTGTGCGATGGGTGTGCTCTTGGGAAGTACGCCAAGACTGCTTTTCCAAGTAGTGACAACAGAGTAGCAGGTATTCTTGATCTGATTCATACTGATGTATGTGGTCCTATGTCTTCTTCCTCTTTGACTGGTTTTTTGTATTATGTCACTTTCATTGATGACTTCTCTCGGAAGTCTTGGATTTTCTTCATGAAGACCAAAGGACACGTCTTCCAGTGGTTCCAAGAGTTCAAAGCTCTTATGGAGAACCAAATTGGGAAGAAAATCAAAGCGTTGAGATCTCATAATGGGGGTGAGTATACCTCTAATGAGTTCAGTGACTTTTGTGCTAGGGAGGGCATTAAGAGAGAAGTGACAGATCCTTACAACCCACAACAAAATGGGGTTGCTGAGAGGAAGAACAGGGCTATTGTTGGGGTTGCGACAACCATGTTACATGATCAGGGGCTACTGCTGTTTCTTTGGGCTGAGGCTTGCAACACTG
>JZKD02S0787691.1:118956-134836 GCA_000966675.3 Picea glauca | reverse complement strand
ACAAGCTCTGTGTCCCTAAAGTTGAATGACTACAACTTATCAGAGAGGCTCACACCTCCAAAGTTGCAGGAAATTTTGGTGTTGGGAAGACAACTGCCAACTTATAGAGGTATGTGTATTGGCCCAGAATTCAAGAAGAAGAAGCGAGGTCTATACCATCCCTTACCTGTATCCACTCGACCTTAGGAAAGAATTTCCATGGATTTTGTGGTAAGGCTTACCAACAACCAAGAAGGAACATGACTATGTATTTGTGGTAGTTGATGAGTTCAGTAAGATGTGCATTCTCATGCCTTGTAAAAAAGACCACCAAAGGACAAGAAGCAACAAACATGTTATTTGAACAGGTCTGGGTGCATTTTGATATACCGAGGATCATCATCTCAAACATGGATACCATATTTCTTAGTACATTTTAGACTACATCGTGGGAGAAGATGGACACTAAGTTGAAGACGTCTACAACATTCCATCCATGGAAAGATGGGTAAAGAAAAGTATAAAACAAGACTTTGGTGTAGCTTTTGAGGGGTTACAATCAGAAGCATCTGAAGACCTGGGAGGAAAATCTGATCTACATATAACACTCTTATAATAGAGCAGTCCACACTTCTACTGGTAAGTCACCTTTTGAAACTTGTTTTGGATATTTTCCACCTTCACACTTGGATGTTGTATGTGGACATCAAGGAGGAGTGAGGGAGGGCCTCATAAGAGATCTATTGAGAGCAGGAATTTTTTTCGAGAAGATTAGGAAAATCTATTTGCAAGTGTAGGAAACGTTGAATAAGTCACGAGAAAAATACAAGGCCAGGCATGATCAACACAGAACCGAGAAGTCATTTAAAGTCAGAGACATAGTTTGGTTATAATTGAACAAGGAAAGACTACATGGTCCTAGTAAGAAGATCAAGGCTTTGCAGTATGGAGCTTCCTAGATATTGGAGAAGGTGGGAGATAACGCCTATAGACTCAATCTAACCCCATACATGCAAATTTACTCAGTAGTGAATGTGGAGAATCTCAAACTCTACGAGCCTTCCATGTTGGATTAGGAGGAGGAGCAAGTCCTACCTTCCATAGAGGACTTAACACCAAATTCTCAGGCAAAGTTGGCAGAGGACACAGTTTCAAAGAAGCTCCAAAACTACAAGACAAGGGCAGCATGACCTTTGGAAAATTGGGTTAAAATGACAACTTCCAGGAAAAACAAAGTGGTACTCTAGGGAGAAGGTAGAGGAAAATTTCCCTCACCTCATTCAGTAAAGATTTTGGGGACCAAAATCCTCCCTACATGGAGAGGTATGATCCAAATTGGATCATCATATTATTTTTCATCTATCTCAATGCTTTTAGAGTGGAAAAAATGGAGGAATCAACTTGCAGGCTCATTTTAACGGTAGGTCCCAATTTGGAAAATTGGGGTTTGAAACCTTCCATATCCATTTTGAGGCATCAAACGACATTTTTGGGGGTCAAATCTTTCCTAGATTTAGATTGAATCTTTTGAAACTATTCTACACATTGAGACCTTTCCAATGGTGCAAAAATCACGTCAATTAGAGCTCCTATGCAAAAATTATGCCTCCTGCAAGTTGACCTACCATGTTCACCACCATGGTACGAGTGGATGCCATGTCAACCCCCATTTACTCTTGCATATGGGGCTAGCAACATTTGGACTTTCAAGAAGATTCTAGAAGGTCCAAAAATTTATCACAATTGATGGTTGAGGAAGTCAAAACCCTACCCTTAGATGACGATCAAGCAATGTTAAATACTAGGCCACTGGGAGGAGAAGGGGTTCCATTATTTAGCATTGTATTTGTTCCATAGTTGAGTAGATAACCTAGGACTGGTATTTGGAGAGCATAACATAGGAGGAGAGATTATGTAGCAACCATGCAAGTCACAATGTCAAAGACAACTCCACAAAGAGTGCCTCTTTCTTTGTACGAATAAAGGAGAGCAGAGCAACCTCACCTTCTAGCTGGGTTTTCTCCCATATTGGGTTTCCTAGGTTATATCTTGTGTTTATTTCTGGATGGTGTGTGAGTATTTATTCATGTTCTCTGTTTTTTGCATTTCAACTATTTCATACATTTTAAGCATAAAACCAATAATTAAATAATCTGAGATCTGAAAGAAATTAACCCTCACGGTAAAGATTTCGGTATTCTATTAGATATGTTGTGATGAATTATCCAATAGAATATCCACGATAGTTTAGAGATCAATATATAACATGGAAACATATTTTTCAACCACTATGCAACATAATAATTTTAATCGTGCAATTATTGAAAATTACTTTTTTCCATGGGAAAAAATTATCTTTATTTTCAAAAGGATATAAAAATGTACATTCAAAATTTTTGTTTCAAATCAAAATTCTTATAATGATAGTGCTTTTCTTTTCATGCTGTAACTTGATATGGATAATTTAATTCCATTCCAATAAACTTCCTGTCTCGGATCTATAAGTTTATCAACAACAAAACCAAAATAGATAACATAAAACTGGTTTTTGAGACCACATTCTTCATAGAATTAGCGAGATAGAGGGACCCTCGTTGCCTTCCTCCCACTGAGAATATTGTATTTGGCCCAGGGGCATTCACAATGCCTTTTTTGATAGGGTGTCCATGTTCCTATTGTCTTCTCGGTAGATGTGAGAGAATGAAAGACTCTTTATGTGTCTTGTTGCTTTTTTTGTTCTTTCTTTCCAGCACTCCAGTGTTGCCGCCTGGAGATCAGCCTATCCATTGAGCCAACCAATAATGACTTTGGAGTCACCAAGTTATAGCATCTCATTGATGTCCAGTCTTTGTGCCAAGATGAGAGAAGCCCACACCCCCATAAGTTCCACCTTTGTATTAGTGCCTTGCCCACAATTGAGGGTCCAACGGATAAAAGAGTGAGAGTTTAAGAAGATTCCCCCCCCGCCCTGTAGAGATTGCTTCCTTGTTGTGCAGCTCCGTTAAACCAGGCTATTGCTCTGTCAGTCGGAAGAGTTATTTTTGGTCTGTGAATGGTCGGGTCTTTAGCTTGAAGTCCAGGTGTGACCACCTTTGCTAATATGTTGTTTACCACTCTAGGGATCGAAGGGGGCCTCTCTTCAAAGAGAGCTATGTTTCTGGCAGTCCAGATGTTCCAGCAAAGATAAGCTGGCAGCGTCGGATAGTTTTTGTTGGAGGCTAGCAAAGTGCTAAAGCAATGAAACACTGATGTACCTATCCAGTTCTCGGCTAGATTTAAAACAAGTGTGAGTTGTTTCTAGACCAAGCGGAAAAACTTGCAACGCATAAAAAGATGATGGATCGATTCGCTTTCCAATTTGCACACTATGCAGCGGTTAGGCCCCCCCAAGCCACGGGTCTATAGGTTATCGCAAACAATAATTTTATTTTTTGTCAGGAGCCAAATGAAGAGCTTAATATTCATGGGACAATCCCCCTTCCATAACTTTTTGCACCAGGATTCATCCTGTTTTCTCCATAATTTTGTAGCAATCGCATAGTATGCGTGTTTTACTGTGAAAATGTCGATATTGTCCCCTCCCGTCCAGATGAGGGAGTTTGGCCTCTCTAGGAAGCAGATTCCTGCTCCAGTTAAATTCTGAGTGTATCGGATCCACTCTGCTTCAAGATCCTAATTGAGCTCTAGAGTAGTTCCATTAATCCATTTTTCACCTATCAAGCTGCGGCTGGGAGAGTGTTTGATTTGAGACAAAAAGTAAAAACCCTTATTGTGTAATCGAGCGAAGATTGGAGGAGAAAGCATGGACTTGTTTTCCAAGCCCAGGATGGAGTCTCGTCCAATTTCAATCATAGATTCGCTTCCAGGTATCCAAGCGATCCATTGTAGAATGATCGGGAGCGATTTTAAGAGATGTTTCCATGTTTGTGAGCCTCTCGGAAGAGAAGACGAGGCCGAGCTGAGCCAAACATGAACCGATTGATGAGAAATATATTTGTCTTTAATTACCTTGCTCCATAATCCTGGAGCCATCAAAATTCTCCATAGTGTATTTGCCGAAAGTGCCTTGTAAAAGATAAGCAAGTTCCTCAAGCCCCAACCTCCCAACGATTTAGGTTTTGAGATCGCCTCCCACCTGCAGAGATGGTAGCCATTGTTTTGTTTGTTTCCAGTCCAGAGGAAGGTGAAAATAAATTGCCAAAGAGTCTTTAGTACAGAAAGAGTAATGTGAGCCAGGGCCATCCAGTACACAGGAAGGCTTTCCAAGACAACCTTGATTAAAATGTATCTGCCTTCCAGCGATAACAATCTGTTGCACCAGTGAAGGATTATATGTTCAACCTTTTCAGTTAGCCAACTCCAGTCCTTTGCAGAATAGCTAGATGGTTTGATGATGAACCCAAGGTAGTTGAACCCCTCCGCTAGGTCTCGAGAGTCGATGCCAAACATCAATTTTATTTCAGACAATATCTCATCTCGAACTTCTGTAGCCAAGAATGTTGACTTATGGTAGTTGATCTTCATACTTGAAACATAGCAGAAAGTATTAATGAGTTTGTGGATCTTTGTCCATTCAGACAAGTTTGTGTTGTTCATGATGATCACATTGTCTACGAAGAGTAGATGCAAAATTTGTAACAATCTCGAGACTTTAATCCTTGTCAGGTAGCCTTTCGCTTGGATTTTTTTGAGTAAAATGCTGAGACTCTCCAGGACCAGGATGAAAAGAAGGGGCGACATAGGGCAGCCCTGTCGAAGCCCTCTCTCACAATGTAAGACATTGGTTGCTTCCCCGTTGATTAGTACAACAAAGATGGGCAAGGAAATACAACCCATTACCCAATTTGTGGTGACCACCCCAAATCCACACTGTATTAGGATGAGATGTTGAAAATTCTAGTTGATACAATCAAAAGCCTTTTTGAGGTCTAGTTTTAGGAGGACGGCTTGGAGATTTTTTGTCTTTATACTATGAAGGCACTCCTGAGCGGTGTCAATGGCGTCGAGAATTTGTCTCCCTTTTAGGAATCCTAACTGTTCATGTGATAGAGCCAGGGAGAGGATAGGGCAGATCCTTCTGGCTATGACCTTAGAAATAATTTTGTAGCAAAGATTACAGAGCGAGATGGGGTGAAAGTTTGCAAACTGTTGGGGATGGTTTTTTTTTGGGATCAAACCAATAAAAGTGTTGTTTAGATGGTTTTTTACAACCCCTCTGGTTCTTGAATCCTCCACGACATCCAACAAATCTTGTTCCATTAGATCAAAGTAGTGGAGGTATAGTTCGACAGACCACCCATCGGGGCCTGAGATTTTTTCTTTTGTGAAGCCTTTGATCACCTCTAAGATTTCCTCCTTTGTGTAGGGAGTTTCTAATCCTCTGGCCTCCTCGTCTGTTACCATCTTTGGGAAGAGTCTAATTGTTTCAATCTGAGTGGCAAGGTTGGGTGCATTCACTTCCTGGTAAAAAGAATTGAAGTGGTTAAATGTCGCTATTTTGATGTTTGTTGAATTTTGATGAAGCCTACCGTCCTCTTCCTCTATTTCCCACAAGAATTTTTTATTCTGACAAAAAGTGGCAACTTTATGGAAGAATCGAGTGTTTTTATCCTCACCTGCGAGCCATAGCGCTTTGCTCTTCAAGCGCCATCTATCTTCATCCTCACGGAGGATTTTATTGTGAGCTTCTTCTAGACAAAACATTTTATGATCTAAGTCGACAGTCTGGGCATCCAAAGCCTTCAGTCGGTGTAGTTCCTCCAATTCTCATTCTAATCTTCACATCTCTGCCTTTTCCTTTGACTTTTTTTCTTTTAACCAGATTATAGAAACGAATTTTAAACGAGATAGTTTTCTCACTAGATTGCCCTGGCGTCCCCTTGAACCGTAAGGGAAGTGCCAACCCACACCGATCTAACTAACCGATTGAATGATTCTTCCCTCAACCAAGCAGGGTTAAACTTAAAAGGGTATTTAGCCCCAAATCTTCCTTCTCCTATATGTAGACAGATAGGTGCATGATCAGAAAGATAAGGTAGTTCTACCAAGGCCCAAATTCTGCAAGTAGGCATGATCAGACCTTCTGCCACCAAAAACTTGTCAAGTCTCTTTGCAATGCCAGCTGATCCCGATCTCCGATTTCTCCAAGTGGGCAGTATCTCCGTCGGCTTCAAATCCACTAAGGTGTTTTTGGAAAATAGGTGCTTGTAAAAGTTCGAGAGTGGATCAGTCTTTGCCCTTTCTCCCCAAATCTCCTTGGAATTGGTAGTCAGGTTTAAGTCTCCCGCTATGATGAGATTCTTTACCACCAAGAGGCCTAAATGATCTAGTCTCTCCCAGAAAGTTCTTCGATCATCACACGGTCCATAGGAGTTGAGCAAGATCAACTTTGTCTTCAGTTCTAAGCAGGTACCCGTAAGTAAAATCCCTCCTAGACTTAGCATAGGTATTAAATCAAAATGGGTAGGATCCCACAAGGCAAGTAGACCTCCCGAATTATCTACTGAGCTTGCCGCGTGCAAGCCATGCAGTCAGGTCGAAGAGTGTATAGAAAATTCTTAGCAACAGTTTCATCCACTAGAGTTTAATGAAGAAATATAATAGACGGTTGTGTCTTGTCAAGGAGTCGTCTCATGGAGGCTAGTTTCAGGGGTCCTCCAACCCCTCTGATGTTAAGGGAGAGGAGGATCATGACTTACCCCGGGCAAGGGATTTTAATCCTCTAAGCACCCCTTGATTTGTATCAATAGATAGTGTAGCCGAACTCGAAGGCCTTGTGTTAGCCTTTTTTCGCGCACTACAGGTTTTTAGTGGCGAACGCTCAAGCCCTAAACTCATGGACCAAGAGGGGTCAGTCTCAGTTGCCTTCTTCGCTCTCGAAGAAGAAGGAAAGTCACTATGGTGTTTAGAGGGTTGTATAAGACTCTTGTCGTGGTAAGTGGAGATGGGAAGAGAGCCAAAAGGAAGGGTGGAAGCTCGAGTAATAGAAGAAAGCATGTTGTCCAGTTCCTGTTCAGAATAGGACGGTTCAGCATAGCCAGGGAGAGTAGTGGGGTCTAGTGCTTCGCCGGAGGTAGAAGATGCTTGGTTATTCGGGGCTCAAGCAGTAGGGACAGGTCTAGGCAATGAAGGGGAGGCTTGTAAAGGAGAAGAAGATAGGCCGGGAGTTGTAGGTGCTGGTTCATCCGATTCCCAAGTTGTAAAGGAGTCGCTAAGGGGGACATGACCAGGCGAAGTGGGGGTGAAGTGTAAGGGAGCGTCATGCTTAAAAGAATCCGACTCTAAAAGCTTAGGGTGAAGGATGCTAGTAGCTAACGAGTTAATGGTGAGTCTGTCCCATGCAGAGAGATTATTATAAAGTGAAGGACAGTAAAGCTTAATCTTACCTACAAGCGAGTCATCAAGTGGATCAAAAATTGTGTCCCTCCTTAGATGAGGTGCCTCCTCTCCCATCTGGTCTGGCTATGAAACATAAATATCAAATCCAATCTCCTCCGATGGTTACATGTTTTTCATGGTGGGAGGAAACTGTGAGCAGTGTCTTCTCAAATGGTTTGTTCCGTGACAATAGGAGCACCGAAAAGGGATTCCCAGGTAGTCTTGGCACTGAGAAATGAGAATGCCTCTCCATTCTATCTCCAAAATATCTGGCAGTCCAGCCTGGATGCCTATTTCCACTAAGACCTTAGCCACTCTTTTATATGATGCAGCAAGAGAGAGTGTGTCCACCCTTAAGAAACGTCATAAAGAGGCTCCAATGAGTTTAAGCGCTTGCTGGTTCCAAAGCTAGAGAGGGAGTCCCGGGAGAAGGACCCATATATGTCTGTGGCTGAAGAATTCTGTGGATGGGTTGAAGCCAATCCTCCATATCTTGAGCATAAGGCTCCCTCCCTCATATGCCTAGAACTTATCCAGGATGCAGACTGTGTCCTCAAGTTTCTTAAAGATAAAGCCGAGCCATCCATGTTGGAGTATGTGGACCTTGGGCAGATAACCTAGAGCAGGTTTCCAATGGGTTATTATCTAGTCCTCAAGGTTCTGCTTACATTTATCTTTGTATGCAAGCCTCCCAACTAAGGCACATAGGGAAAGATTGCAGGCTTCAGAGAGTCTGACATCCATCCCAAGTACAAGTCTGGGGTGTCTTTGTTTTGGCTTCCAGACCCTATGTGTCCTCTTGGTAGAGCAACTATTGTGATAGGTAGAGGGTCCTCCAAGCTGTCTACCCCTCAGCTGGTCGTTCACTTCTATCTTCCTACCCTTCTGGCCAGGAGTCGAGCGTACTCCCTCAAAGACAGGCTGTGGCTTTGTCCCTCTAGTAACCAGGTTTAAAAGTTGACAGTTCAGTAGTGGGGTGGGAGGGTTAAGGGTGGAGCCGATAGCAGATTTATGTGGAGCGTAAGACATGCTAGTTCCCCAGTAATGGTTGCTGCAAAGCTCATCAACCGATGCAAGGAGATCTGATTGGTCCCATGGGTCCCCATTCCCCCCATTAGTGGGATCCGAGCCCTCAGACTCCATAAAGGAGACTTGTAAAAACTACTAAAAGAGAAGAACACTTCAGTGTAGTAGACTATTAGGGACTGTAGAGACTGAGGAAAATAGGATAATCTAGGGAGAAAAAAACTAAAGTCCACCAACTCCGATAAGGTGGGCCCAAAATAGGGATTCAAGGTCTGAGAGTAGCAGGGAATCCAAGAGGCTAAAAGGTCTAGGGCGACTCAAAGTTTACCATCTCGACTACAGACTAGTATATCAATAGGGGACTAGGAACAAAAAAGTCTTCAAATGGTAGGGCATTGATCTGTTAAGAAAAAAGAGAGTAGATGGGAAGCTGGAGTTGCATCCGATTCCAGGTGAATTAGTTCCGCCATGGCTCACTGCACATACATAATAATTTTAACATAATAATTAATGAAAAATTGTATGGACCTTACACATTAACTTATATTTTATTTATGCACCTACTCAACGCTAGTTGGAGAAGAGCATCCAAACTAAATCATTATATTCTAATGCATAGTTGTAAAACGTATCGAATTAAATCCTTGAAAGCATCCACCCCTCCCAAAGCACCTTGCTATAGTTGCCACAAATTATTCAATTTTAATTTAAGATTAACGAGAACACATTGCAAAGTTATTTGGATGTTTCTTAAAGACGCTCTTTAATCCTTCTATTTTTTTTTAAACCCTTAAATTTGATCTTTGTGCACCATCAAACCCAAAAACATATTTATAGAAATTAGTTTGATGGTACAATGGTAAGAGTGAATGGATGATCATGGTTTTATTATTTGAGGATAGAAATGGAAAGAATTCTAAGTTGTTAATTGATGTCAAAACCAAAATATAGGTGACAAAACTATAATATAGGTTAATAAATATCAAAACCACAATATAGGTTACATTTACTCTCTATCTACAATAATATGTTTCAAACCACTCTATAGATTCAACCATTATTGGTTGACATGATATTGCACTTGACCACAAGTGCCACAGATTTTTCAATTTTAATTTAAGAGTTATTGGTTGACACGATATTGCACTTGGCTACAATTTCCACAGATTTTTCAATTTTAATTTAAGAGGTAATGAGACTGCATTTTAAAGTTTTTTTTTTAGGGTTTCTTAAAGACACTTTTAACCCTTCTAAATTTTGTTAAACCCTTAAATTTGATCTTTCTACATAATAAGCAATACAATACTATACAACCACAAATTCCAGTGCATTCACATTTCATTGATATCATTCCATTTAACCTCCAAAATATATTTATAGAAATTAATTTGACAATACAATGGTAATATCCAATGGACGATCATATTTTATTATTTCAATAAAGAAGAAGAAATAATTCCACAATGTTAATCAATGTTAGAATTGTTATTGCAAGATTTGTACTTGTGCAAAGCCCTCCACAAGATCCCCAAATCTTGCATAACAATGGAAGAAACTACCATTGTCACCTTAGTAGGATCTTCTCTTGTTTTAGTGATGGAGGAGGTCCACCACAAGGGAGGGTTCCTTGGTGACTTCAAGGGATCAAATAACAAATTTAGTAGCCAAGCCTACCGCCCCATATCTTGATAATTGGTTTGTTGGTCTAGGTCAAGGAAAGAGAAGAGGTTGAAGGTGATTTATGTACATGCCCAGAACAATAACACTTTGCAAGACACATACAACAATTACCAAGCTAAAGTATGCAAAAAGTAACCTATCTAGACACTAGCCAAGATAGATTGCAATGGCTGATACAAATTTGCAACAATAAACAATTATATGACAACAATAAATGGTTTGCAACAACAACAACAATTAGTGCTCGAAAATACCACAATTGACCATGAAAAGTAAGCATATAACCAATAGAATGTTATCCAATTGTTAGAGGTGATTCGTTAGTGAGTTAAGCCACCTTTAGATGAATGTATGCAACAATTTAATGCAGTTTTAGATGGTTATAGCAAACTTTTATAACAACAACAAATAATATAGTGAGTTTGCTAGGGTTAGAGTTAGTAGAGTTAGTAGAATACTTAAGAGAGTTGGAAAAGAGGTTCCATCAATCACTTTCACCACAAGAGTTGCTTCTAGATTAATGCCTTTCTAGAGCTATGGAGTCTCAAATGCATCCAAGCTTGAAGGTTGATCTATTTGAAACCAAGAAGTAGAGTCTAAACCCTAAGGTGAAAACACATTTGGGCCTTAGGCTTTAGACTTTGAGGAGAAGGACGTCTAGGGTGCAAGCACTTTGGGGACCTAGATATTGTTTCTCCCTTCTTGTATCTCAACTAGGTAAAAGATCATTTGTCTAGGGCTAAAATCCTAAAGTGATAACACTTTAGTGATTTAGGGTTCTAACCCTAGCAAGGACAATTCACAAATTTTGGACAAGTAAAACCTTGTGAGAGGAAGAAGCACTTATGTTCCTCTCTTAGGGTTTCAACAAAACAAGAATTCTTGCAACAAAATAGCAATTTCACCATTTACATCAACTATATATCAAAAAATTGCAGAAAATTACTCACTTCATCCAAGAAACCATGAGCATTTAATCCTAATTGCAGAAATAGCCATCCAAACTCAACAAACCATCCACAATAGATCCATTCCAAGCATAGTGCATGAGAGAGAAAGACCAATAACCCTAAAGGGGCCAACAATTTTAGAAGTAGCTCTCACAATGGTGAGGAAAAGATGATAAAACAAAAGTGAGGGTTATTCCTTTTATATGAGGCTACCCTAACATATTTTTTCACATAAAAATAGAAGTGGGGCCTCCCCCTCATTAACCTTCACAAAGTGTAATAAACGCAAAATACACCATAATGAGCCACATGTGTGAGACATCAAGCCTCCTTAGGAAATGAGGGGGCCTCCAAAGGCCACATGGCATCAACCCAGAGCATGGTGGGAGAAAATGACGTTTCTCCTCACCGAAAGTCATGTTGTGCATCATTAATACCCCAAGAAATCACTAAACCTTAGCTACATCAAGCTCTAAAAGGTGACGTCATCACCAAAATAGGGCCAATGTCCAGGATCCAGGTGCTGCATCTATGCCCTAAGGAGTTGCATCTCGCCTCTACAATGTCTTTGATTGTCTGTTACTGCATTGTCCTTGATCCTAGTGAAAAATAAGCTATGGGGTACTCTACCCAACCTATGGGATTCCAACCCATTTGTGTGCCATCGTGACTGAATCTCATACCAAGTCCATTTGTCCATCGTTCGAGGTTCCAAGGATGTGAGAGCTAGTGTCTGAGGGTGGCGAGTCACTGGATGACCCACTGCTCTCCATCAAATGTGCCAAGGTCCTACAATAAAGGCACAACATCTTGGGTACAAGCCTAGTACGTCCCTCAAAGAACCATGTCAAGGAAATCCAAGACAAAACAAAGTATAAGACAAAGTTAGCCAAGGTTCATAAGAAACATTAGTCCTTAAAGCATGCAAAGTAAGTTGTAACTTAATATATAATCCATGTAAACAATTCACCTTAGTAGCCGCTTCAAGCATCACACCAACCCAGGACCCTATGTGAGTTGACAAGTTTAAGTATGGAAGGCCTTCATCCAACCCTATTAGGTGAGCCACTTAGACATGAAATAAAATAACCTAGGGAGAGGGATAGGTCCTAAGGGTAGTAGGAAATAAAGAAATCCTTCAAGAGTAAGTGTGGAGGTGATATGGTTTTAGGGCTTACTTCATGGCTTATGGTGTCATTTAATCCATTTCTATGAGCATCGTTATGGAGGGTGTGCTTTCTCTTGAGTTACCACATTCATTGGCACCATTTTTTCCAATCCCCCTTTATTTTCCATCTTACTAGTCTACTTTATCATATGTGCAAGTCCCCTTTTATAAGGTTTCAAGCTATAACATTTCTATTTGGGACCGAGGTGAGCACTGAAAGGGTAGAGCTCAAGTTTGGACTGGATTTTGGGAGTCCTTTTATATCATTCCTTTATTTCTTTAGCATCATTTTCTTATTCTTTTATTAGCAACTGCAATCAACCTATGGGCCTTCATCCCCTCTTCTCATGAGAGAATGGACCATGACCCGTTACCAAAGTTTAGTACACTATGAAAGGCTCCAAGATTGAAAGTGATAAATATGGTGGGGAACAAAACGTTACCCTTGTGAGCCCCCCCCAATAGTACCAATGTTCCCTATGATACATATGGATGTCGGTGGTCTCCCACCTATTCCAACTGGCTCATTTTGGTAGTTTTCCAGTTCGGCAGTTTTTTCCTAGTTTTCGGGTCCCTGACTTTCGGGGTCGTTTTGAGGCCCTAAACAACATTTTTAGGGCTCACCATGGTCAAACTATAATCGAAGTCATAGTCCGGTGGAAACATGTGTAGTCCTCGGATAGACCTTTCCAACATCGTGCGCCTAAAACAAAGATTGTATGCAAAAGTTACGACCCTAGGAAGTTGATGTACTAACTTGCCCAAACGAGGCCCACATGACACTTGGCGCTTCATCTCCTAGGGCTAGGTTTTTGGATGTCTAGGGTTTTCGACATTCCTGTTTATTGTAAAAATTCCTTGAGAGCCTCATTTCAATCATCTTCTTGCGAATGAGCACAACCGTCACATCTCTTCTCAGAGATAAACCACCACCATTCTAGCAAGCTTGTTTTCCACTACATTTTACAGTGTCAGCTTATTTCCTTATTGAATAGAAACCAATTTTACTGTATATCTATTATTCTATGTTAAGAATATTTTGATAATAATCTATATTCATTTCGTTCTACTCATAGAATATAGATCAGTGGTATCATATCGGTCTTCTCCTTATCGTTCTTAATGGATGTCCCCAACGAGGTCAAGGTACAAAGAATTGGGTCTTTAGCTTGTTTCTCTTGAGGACAA
Source organism: Picea glauca (assembly GCA_000966675.3). Taxonomy (NCBI): domain Eukaryota; kingdom Viridiplantae; phylum Streptophyta; class Pinopsida; order Pinales; family Pinaceae; genus Picea; species Picea glauca. The sequence goes on along the minus strand of JZKD02S0787691.1, from coordinate 121,468 downwards.
AATCTCTTGCACGCCCAAATGACCTCTCATGGCGGGAGAAAAGATAGACGACGGGACATGAGATCCCTTCAAAATGTTGCTCGAGGAAGCCCATTCAAAAGACGACGGGACATGAGATCCCTTCAAAAGACGACGAGATAGGAGATCCCTTCAAAATGTTGCAACAAAGGAACGAGATGATGGAAAGTTTTGCACAAATCCTTCGGCGACTACCAACAGGCGACACATATTCCTCAAACGGAGCCACCGCTCCCTTCAAGGTACAAATCAACTTCGATATTCCTATATTTGAAGGTCAGATAGATGCAGATGCTGTAGACAAATGGTTGAATCCGCTAGAAGGGTATTGCTCTGTCCATAACTTCTCGAATAGAGAAAATATTACTTTTGCGCTCCTCAAAGTCGTTCCCCATGTCAAGTATTGGTGGGAAAATTTCTAAGAGAAAAAGGAAACAAAGGAACCCTCATTATTTACAGTTGTGGTAACCCAATAGTCCTTCAGGGATGCTATTAAGGAACAATACTACCCTGTTGGAAGTTATGACGACCTATACACAAAATGGACCACACTGCGACAGGAAAGAGACCAAGCAGTGCCTAAGTTCACAAATATCTTCCATATCTTGCGAACCAAGCTGGGTATTAAATATTTTGAGCGACATCTGGTGCTCAAGTATTGTAGCGGTCTGCATAGATACATACATACCGAAATGGAGTTTCTGGACATCTCATCCTTGGGTGCGACCTACCGATATGCCGTCAAAATCGAGCAATAGCTCAAACAAAGGACACGAAAATTTGGGCCTGGGAACCCCTCACAGCAAAATCCACGAAAGGGAAGCCCTAACCCGTAGAACAAGGGATAAAGCAAAGACAGACAACCTCAAGACAACCAGTCCAGGCCGTAAGCAAAGAAGGACACGAGAAAGACAAAGAAGGACACCAGAAAGACAAAGAAAGATATTGGGAAGTGGTGTGACTTCCATAAGAGCCCCTAGCATAGCACTATTGATTGCCACTCAAAGAAGTCATTGGTGGCTGAGGTGAAAGCCTCTGAATCAGATGCGGTTTCCGACTCCAAGTCAGAACCAAAAAGGGGGAGATGGATCATTGACGCAGAACCCAGTGCTACCATTGGTACCACCAAGCTCCAACCCAGTGAACCAGATGAGTCGGAGGAAGGCAAGCGCCTTTGTCATTCATAGATGTGGGTGAAGGGTACCCTGCTGCACTACAACGCTGATAGTGGTAGCCAAAAGAACCTCATATCAGTAGAGGTTGTTAAGCGACTCGCCCTGTCAACAATGCCGCACCCACATCCCTACACCATTAGATGACTCTGCCAAGGAAGTGACATTCGTGTCAACCAACAATGTTGCCTATCATACGACATCAAGCCCTTCAAAGACGAGGTATTGTGTGATGTTTCCCCTCTCAAAGTTTGTAATGTTATTTTGGGTCAACCATATTTATGGAAATGTCATGTTGTATATGAGTTTAGGCCTCACAATGTTATTATTACTTTAAACAAGAAATTGTACAGGATACCCGAGGCAGTCCCACCTAGTTGTATTTCCTCGATCTTTGCCAAGCAATGCAAGAAGGTCATCTCTTAGATGGGGAAGTTTGTCTTCTTCATGATTTGCTCTCAGAATGAGTGAAATATTGCAACCACATCCAGGGTAACACTGGCCGAACTCTCCACATAGCAGAAGCAAGTGGATAAGGTCGAGGAATAATACTCATATATTTTCTCCTCACCTACCAGGGTACCTGTTAAGCCCTAATATGGGCTCATTACCCCTTAATTGGGGCATATTATATTAGTAATGTTATTTTATTTATGTCGGCTTTAGGCCATTAGTACCTCCTAGTCTCCTATATATACCAATGAGACATTTTCATTTTGAATCATCTTGTACTTGAACATTTAAGTGGGATAAAAGGAGGTTGCCCCCTCGAAGAGGCTTATTATCTGAAATTATCTCTTTTTCAAGGTGTTGAGTACTTTTTCTGAGGTTTTTCTATGCTATATTGATATTTGGTTCTTAACATATGGTATCAGAGCCCAAGGTCTTGGGGTTTCGCTGCTACATCTGAGACACCTTGGCATTTTCACTATAACTTTTTTTCTACAACGTTTCAGAAGGAACAACTTGGATTATATTTAGTATATGGATCAAGGTACGTTGGGTTCAAAATTCAGCTCCCGAGGCCTTATAATTTTGGATATACAACCTGTACAAGACAGGGTTCTGGAATCATCCTGAACTGAGTCATTGTGGAATTTTCGCTATAAAATTTTTTCTGTAACGTTTCAGACCCTGCACTCTGGAGGCCATCTATAGAAATTAGTAAGGTATCTGTGGTAAAAATTTCAACTTCTGGTTCATCTTACATTTGTAGATACACCTTGTGTAAGATAGGGTATCTGACTAGTCCTATTGATTAGTCTCAAGAAGGTGTTCTAGGTAAAACAATCATAACTTCTTCCTAGAGTATCCAAATTGAG
>JZKD02S0787691.1:61180-74960 GCA_000966675.3 Picea glauca | reverse complement strand
TATATATATATATAATTTTATTTTTCCACTTGGTTTGATTCTCAACATGTGTTGAATCTTATGTCATGTTTATGAAATTCTATCTGTACCATTAGACACTGTGAAAATAATTGATATATATATATATATATATATAATTTTATTTTTCCACTTGGTTTGATTCTCAACATGTGTTGAATCTTATGTCATGTTTATGAAAGTGACTTCCAAGCCCTTTAAAATGACGCAGTGACATTCAATGGTAGATTTAGATGAATCAACCTTCTGGAATATTCATAACCAAACCTCCCTTACATTAGCCAATCATAACTCAACCAATATTCAAGTACTAGACCGTTATAGTCAAATAAGTTCCTAGATGTACATAATTCTTATGCATTCCATAAATGCCAACAACACAAACATCACAAATGCATTCCCATACTACAATCTTCATTGTGAACTATAAGAATTTAGAAATGCCCACCCAATTATTAAAACTACAATTTCTTAATGATCAAAGATAGTACTCCAATCATAATATACATTCAAGAGAGATCTAGTGATACAACTTATTATGCCCATTAATCATAACAATCCAATATTTGATTTCATTTCTGCAAGAGGAAAAATATGATTATACCTTTGTTTTATCTACGTAGTATTTCAAAATAAAAACTATGCACAAAGGTTATTATATACACAATACCAAAATCAATTTGTTCCATAAACATCTTAGCTTGGTGTTTTATCCTTGCAAGATGTTTATGGAATGAAAATACCCAACGAGGCTACAAATTGTCATTGGGTAATTTGCTCTTTCATGCATAGACTTTTCAACTTAGGAAATACACAAACAAAGGCAGTGATTTTCCTTTAGTATTACTATCACGTACAAGAAAAATTCCATTCAAAAGTTCCACAATGATAGCATCTATTTACCATTAACATTATTTTACCATGTATGAAAAAATATTGGCACATTTACCATAGTGTAGGATGTACAAGTATGGGCAGCAAACTGCCACATACATTGCTTGCCCATATATACAAAATTTAACTCAAGAATGCTCAAAGAAAATTCATTAATTGCAATTATTCCTTTATATCAAAATTTGACTCAAAAAAATTGCCCAACAATAATAGCAATTTTTCCATTGGCAAATGCTCTTCTTTAAACAAGAACTTAATTTACAAAATTTGCCCAACAAGGATAGACAATTTGTCTTTACACTCTAATTTACATGTCCAAAGGATTCCCTTAATAGTTGTATGCAAGCATTCATTGCATTTCAACCATTGACACATTTCTACAAACACTTTGCAAACATATATTTTATTACAACCATTGGCACTTTTCTACAAACACTTTGCAAGCATACATTTTATTTGATCCATCGATACCTTTCTACAAACACTTTGTAGGCATACATTTTATTTCACTCATTGATACCTTTCTATAAACACTTTGAAGGAATACATTTTATTTCAACCGACGACACCTTTCTACAAACACTTTGCAGGAATACATTATAGTGCATGAATATGAATCATGGGGGCTTCATCTTCTTGAACAATATCTTATCACGTTCATTCATAAAGGGGGTTTTTAAATTGTGAAAAATTAATTCAATATATTATAGGTATTGGGGAGGAAGATGAAAGTTACCCGGGGGTTTATAGGTATTGGGGGTTATAAAAGGGGTATCTAGTAAAAATTAGGGATATCTAGTAAAAAAAGAGTTTTTTTATTGGAAAGTTTTATCTTGAGGGGGGGTTCAACAAAAGGATTTTGGGAGTATTAATCATTATTTAGTAAAATTAGGTGTATTCTTTAATATCACATGACTGCACATGCCGTATCATAGTTCATTGAGTGAAGGCCCTGTGTTAGGAATCAACAAAGGGCATTCCTTGATACACCCAAGAAGTACATAAAAGATTTAAATGTGATTCTTTAACAATGCATGACCCTTAAATCACACAAGAAGTTCATAAGGATATCAAGATGATTATTTTAACCAAGATTACTTCTTGATCACACAAAAAATACATAGAAAGATTCCAAAACTCAAAGATAAAACACTTCTTGATATCTTTATCATCCATATATATATATCAAAATTTTAAAACAAAGATAATAGACTTATCTATTTAATGTCGGAGACGAGCTAATTGATTGAAGTGAAGTGATTTTCCACCCAACCTTAGGATCTATTGCATTTGATCTTTCTTCAACAAGCCGCCCCCTAGCCAAGCTATGATACCACCAGGGTGAAGAGGTGTTACAAGAAAAACTCAAGGTAAATATGTATCTCAAGAAAGAGAGCTTCTCAACCAAGTATCTTATCGTAAGGATTTCTAAAAACATAGAATCTCTCTCGCACCCACAATACCTACACATATGACAGAAGGAGATGTTTTTTATCTTCTCCACAGTCCCTCAGAAGTATTATCCCTCCAGTGCTCTTCAGTATGTGCATAGAAAGGTCCAAACTAATTTCCTTAGGATCCAATAAATATCTCACTCTTTTCACTACCGAGTTTATTACAAATAGAGCAAATATCTAGCACCCATAATACCTACACATACAATAGAAGGAGATCTTGTTTCTTTTCTCTGCAATCCCTCAAAAGTATTCTCCCTCCAATGCTCTTTAGTATGTGCATAGAAAGGTCCATACTAATATCTACTAAGCTCCAACAAGGAAAACTTGGTTCTTGGCCATCCACAGTTCAATATTCTTTCTCAAGTACTCTCCTCTCTCTCCCATTTGAATTCTTTCCCACGAATGAATTAAAAAAATAATCCAAGGAAAATAGTGCCTTAAGTGCTTCTCCCAATTTAAATTAGGTTCCAAGAAGGTAGGAGATGATGGATTGAGTTTAGGATAGGGTTTTATCCACTCTTAAACATTCCAAAGTTTGACTATAGAGGGGAATCCAAAAATTTAAAGGTTAATAACAAGATTAATAGAAAGGTAACATAGGGTTTTCAGCATGTAGGATTCCTTTAGACCCCCTAACTTTTCCCCGCATGTGGTATCATAGCCCATTTTACGTGATACTACTTTAATTAGTCCTAGTATTTTATTAACTTTGTAAAAATAAAATATTTACATGCATTCAAGATGTTCTAGCCACCATGGAATTTACTCTTCATGGTGTTAATTAAAACATGGTAATAAAATATCCATGCGGAATACATTTAAAAACATACTTAATTACAAAATATTCAAGAGGGTCAAATCGAGATATTACAAATTAGGCCCAAGAAATTGAAATATCATACTAAACTTGACCAAGCTAATGCATAGGGACCTGAGGTTTTAAAGGGATGTTTAGACCATCAAAGATAACCCTAATATGAGAGGATCACTAAAACAAAGGAATATGTATATCTTAGAAGATCTCATAGTTCCTTGTTAATCATATACCCTATGCAATTACTAAATGAAGATATTTGTATTATTTTAACTCTTTCTTCTCATGCTAGTTTTTAAGACAATCCTCCACTATATCTCTCTGCCATCCTCCCTTGACTCCACTCATACCTTCAATTTATGTCCAAATAAGACTTGCATATGGACATTTGATTGGAAGTTGATTTATAGTTTCTATGTCTTGTTTACACAAAATGCATTTGCTTTGTCCTTGTCAACTTCTCTTCTATAGTACCTCCTATGTTAAATATTTGTTCCTAAAAGCAAGCGACGCAAAAAACTTGTGTCTTCATTGGAGCCCTTAGTTTCCAAAGTGGTTTTCACCACCATGAAGCCTCACCTTGTTGACCATCCAAGAACATTGCCTTGTAACCCAACATAGCAACGTATTCTCCTAGAAGGGGGTTATTAAACCTGACCAACTCATCCTCCCGATATCTTAAATGAACGTGGCATTTCTTAAGGTTTTCCACATATGCCTCGCATAGGTAGATTTAGGATATTCCAAACTATGAACACAAATTTTAGAAACAAAATGTTGTGAAACTAAGAGAATCTTACCTCCAATATCTAAAATGTAAGTAAAAATCTTGATGTATCAAAATGGTCTGAAAAATATCTCATATTCAAGATTTTATTTCAAGATTCAAATATAAAATCCATAAAAACTATCACATCTCTCATAGCTCTCTAAGGGAGTTTATCAAAACATAGAATGTAATCCCAAGGAGGGTGATTTTTAAAGCTTGAAACAAATTTTCCTTAAGGCAGTACAGATTTCAATGACATAAATAAACAAGAATTTTATTGCATTTGCTCCCTTGAGTAGTGATGGGGCTCCCACATACCTTGAATATTAGGGAAAACATATAGGAAGGAGGAAATATCAGTCAAGGCTATGTTCTTGTGGTTATAGATACCAAACAAAAAACATGGCATGAGACTAAGAAAGAAATAAAATGGGGGAAGAGAGATATCCTAGTGGATTTACTTACAAAAATGTGGAGGAAAATTATTTGTAATATAAAGCCTCCTTTGGTCAAATCCTACTAGCATGATTGTTTTCCAAGGGTTTCATTCTATATGGCAACCCAGTTTGAAACCCACTATAATTAGGAGGGGACACCTTAAAAAATCTAGCCATCATAAGCGTTGATGTGGCCCAAACCGAGTGCGAACCATGGGTGGTTTTGACAACTTAGATGCCCCTAGGTCATGGTTTCTTAGCCATAGGCTAGTCCCACAAATAACGAACACACTAGCAAAAAAAAAAATCCCTCCTTTGATAGTCCCGACTTCAATAAGTAGTTAAAGATGAAAGGTTGAGGCTATAAACAATGACCTAAATGACGTAATTGTTTTCATTCTTATGTGACCTTGGTGGATACAAAAACAACTCAGTTTATCCAATACTTAATGTATTCATGAATGGTACCCATTGTGATCTCTTCTTTCACTCTAAATGAAACCAATTCCTCTTCAATGCCATGTAAAGCAAAAAACTATTATCTAGTTATAGTGCCACACGCTATATTATCCACAACAACATTGGTCAACCACTTCTTCACTTCAACCTTTGAAATCCAAGACAGTCTGTCAAACTCTACTTCGAAAACACTTCTCTTATACATCTATCAAGCCTCAAACTCTTCCTTGGAACATATTTTATCATTTTGAAACAAATTGGGACCTTCCAAATTTTGCATGATTTCCCTCAATTTATATAAGATATGAGATCTTCTATCTTAAATAATATCACAGTTTTCAAATAATTGTAAGAGGATATCAATCCTACCACTCTAGCTCATCTCGATCTCTATCAACCTAGAATATGATGTATGGTTCTCCTTTTTTTTGTTGGAATCATTCATAGACTTAAATTTCTTGAAAAATGTGTCCACAACTCTCATTAAAACAAGTGTCTCATTGTAAGTCAATAACAAATGACTCTTTCAAGGTCACAATCTTACTATCAAAAGAAATAGATGTGTCTACTATCTCCCACAATTCCATGTAGTGTTGATTTTTTTGCTTAAGCAATTAACTAGATTAGTGTTCTTTTACTTATTAAACCATTAGCACAATAACTACATATAAAGGATCACTGAAAGAATAACATTCATAGCATGCCCAAGATTTACCCTGGGAAAACCCTCTAAGGGGAAAAACCTAGCAAACTTCCTCGATACAGATTCACCAACCAAGAACAATGTTTCTCTTCAAGAGAGAACTAACAAAGCAGAAGATCCTTCTCTAACCCTTGACTAGAGAAGAGTAGCGCACCACTTAACCAAGATATATCCAAGAGATAGACCAAGAACCTTCACAACGTCAACTCCTAGCTGCAATAGCTTCTCCCTTCAATACTTGCACACTTTTTCTGTAGCCATAGAACTTGTGTTGTGAGTATCTCCAAATGAGGTGTTGGACTCTCTTATAAATAGTAGTTGGTCAGCCTAAAATTAGGTCTGGGCCAACCTATCACTTTATCTTTCTATTTTTCATTTTACTTGTCAAGGCACAATAGGGTCGTCTTAACAAATATAATATAATAATATTCTTTAGGACTTGTCTTGGTCAAATACAATAAGGATATCTTTCGAAGCTACTCAATCTTCAACACTCCCTCTTAGCAAGGAAGGTAATCTTCTTGTCATGGTCATCAACACTACTACGCTTCTACATATTTGGTCATTGTCTTGTTTTCAATCACATATCTATATATCATAGGAATTTCTGCACTTTTACTGGAGTAGCATACCAGCTTGCATTGGAGTAGCATACCAACCTGCACTGGGGTAATATACCATCTTGCATTGGAGTAACATACCAACCTGCGTTGGGGTAGCGTACCAGCGTGCGTTGGGGTAGCATACCATTCTGCATTGGAGTACCAACTGTGTCGGGGTAGCGTACCAACCTATGTTGGGGTAGCATACGAGTCTCTGTTGGAGTACCAACATGTGTTGGGGTATTTTACCAGCCTGCGTTGGATTACCAACCTACTCTAGGGTAGCGTACTAGCCTCCATTGGAGTACCAACATGCACTGGGGTAGCATACTAGCCTGCATTGAGTACCAACCTACACTGGGGTAGCGTACCAGCCTGCGTTGGAGTACCGAGCCAAGTTTGGGTGGGAGGCCGGGCTGCGGTGGGGTAGCGTACCAGCCTATGTTGGAGTACCAACCTACGTTGGAGTAGCTCCCACTACTAGGGATCTCATCACTTCCCTCTACTAGGTAACACATCACTTCCCACTTTTGGGGANCACAATAATTTCATATAAAGGATCATTGAAAGAATAACATTCACATCATGCACAAGATTTACCCTGGGAAAACCCTCTAAGGGGAAAAACCCAACAAACTTCCTCAATATAGATTCACCAAACAAGAACAATGTTTCTCTCCAAGAGAGAACTAACAAAGAAGAAGATCCTACTCTAACCCTTGATTAGGGAAGAGTAGCGCACCACTTAACCAAGATATATTGAAGAGATAGACCAAGAACCTTCACAATGTCACCTCCTAGCTGCAGTAGTTTCTCCCTTCGAGACTTGCGCACTTTTTCTATAGCCACAGAAACTGTGTTGTGAGTATCTCTAAACGAGGCGTTGGCCTCTCTTATAAATAGTAGTTGTCCAACCTAAAATTGGGTCTCCGTCGACCTATCACTGTATCTTTCTACTTTTCATTTTACTTGTCAAGGCACAATAGGGTCAACTTTTACAAAGGCATAATAGGGTCGTATTAACAAATATAATATAATAATATTCTTTATAGTTTGACTTGGTCAAATAAAATAAGGAAATCTTTTGAAGCTACTCAATCTTCAACATGTAGAACCTCATTATGTCTTCAATGTTGCTACCTATAACCTTCCTAAATCCATTTAGTAACTCTAATTTTGCTAGTGCTCTAGATGACCTTCTTGCATAATTCTCTTTCATGTCTTATGGTGCCTCAAATGACAGTGGTTGGGAGTGGAAGGAATGGGGATACAAGAGTCCTAGCTTAAAATGTCTCCTTTTCAAGCTAGCATTCTCTTATTTTGTCTCTCCAACAATGCTTTTCAAAATTTCTCTCATAGCTCCATGCGTTTGAAATGCATCATCAGAGCTCAATCCTTGGGGATAAAAAATAGTAGTAAGTTGACCCACTAGATTCTTCCCTTTAAGTTTTTCCTTTGAAAAATGCATCATATTACTTGGCTTATCATAGCTCCTGCAATGTAGAGTTATATAATTATCTTCAAAAGTTGTCACGTCCTGTAAGATTAGGAATTTGTATGCTTGTTATTCTCGAGGAGAGCAATAATCTACTCAGGGAGTTTTCTAATATCATTAAGAAAAGTAAATTTCCAGAGAGATTTGATTCTTCAATGTGTACTTTCAATGATAATTCATTTTCTTTGTTACCATACCTTTTTTGTTTTGGAGTGACCGGAATTACGTGTTTACTTTATTAGACTTCTAGGGCTCTTCATCTCAATTTCCATCACCACTTGCTTCACCATAACTATTTTTGTTTTCACCTCCAAGAGAGGTACCAACATTCTTTTAAATTGTAGGAGATGTATGTTTGGAGTTGTTTGTAGCACACACACACACACCCCTTTTTTACTAATACTTGTTTTCCCACAGTACACTTCTTCAAGATGCTTCTTAACAACGCCCTTCTGCTTCTTAGGGTATTGCAAAGCCTTACTTTCTTCCCATTTTGTCTTTGTTCTACATTTGAGCTTATCAAGGTGTGTGTGTCTTCTAGGATGTCTCACTTCTTCACCATGCTAGTGGAACTGTAACTACATTCATGGGGGCCTCATCAACTAATTTGTTCACAATATGGGCTTCTTCATTCTCACTAGCTCCTTCTTTATGTACCTCATATTCAAGGAAACTATTAGCATATTGGATAAGAATCATGTGGTCATTAAACACACCTTGAGGGTCATATCCAGGAAAAACATCGGCTTCGTTTAAAACAAAAGTGTCTAAGCCCTTTAGCCAATTCTTCTAAGTGGACAATGCTTCTAACAATAACTCCAACATATGTAAAAGGAAAGCTTAAAAACTTCTTCTTATTATTATCATAGATAAAATTGTACCATCTTAGTGTTTGCCTACAAAAATATGCTAAGAAGAACTTGTCCCAAGCAAACCTCGACAAATAGTAGGGTTTACCTTCAAAGTTGCATACACAAATGTAAGTGCATTGTTCCTCATAAAAATATTCATCCTTTTCCATCTAAGAAATCCATTGCTTCTATAGCTAAGTGCTCTAGCTCCTTGCTAGCTGACATTTTCTTGACTATACCAACAAACACATCTTAAAAGTTATACAAATGAAATGTAGCCTTATACTTCCATAACATCAAGTACCATAGCTTCATTGAATCTTTGTCAACGCCCATGCTAGGATTTGAAGGCAACTTTTTAAACATGTTATAGAAAACCAAGGTGAAAACTAGATAGGAAGTCATTAAAAATACTCTAGTCCTTTTGAATTCCATTAGCTAATGTGTTATCTCCTATAAAAATATCACCCCCCAATTAAATATTTTCTTTTTACCATCATAGACTCATGTCCAACTAGTTTATCAAATAACCATGTCATTTTTTAATATGGGTCAACCAATTAAAACATGTTCACCTAGTACACTTGTGGTATCTACAACCTCGATTTTATGCACCATTTGGTTAGGATGTTGAATCCTCTAACATTCACTTCGAGGAAAGCATGTGCTTCTGACATTCAAAACATTTTAGCAGGAACGGGTAACTTCAACATTTCTCTGAAATTCATGGGCGTTAAAGGAACCTTAGCTTCCTAACTTCCTTCAATCTCGCCATATGATGCTTCGAGTCCCATCGCTTGGCACACCAAGACATAATTTCTTGGCATTTGATGACCTCAACCACACTTCCAACATTCACCATAGCTCTGTGTACCATTTATAAGTAGCAAGCTAATGGGTGACCTTGTTAACTTGGGTCAAGAAGTTTATAGTTTATTATTCTGGTTGGAATAAATGGAAATGATGTAATATAGAGTATTTAGCTTTCCAACCAAGTGATAAATAAATAAATATTGTATCATGGGTATTATAATTGTTGAAATCAATGAAATGAGTATTAGGATATGAAAACATTGTATTGATGTCGATTAAGGGAAGCATAAATTATTGCGTAACCACTTTTTAATGTGCTCAAGTTTAGTGGCGCTTTAGTTATTCAATTGAATTGGCTCTACTCTCTAGTATCTAGTATTAGGTCTCTCCTATTTAATTTGTTTTGTTTTTTCTTCCAATATCATGTCAACCTATTAGGGTTGAATCTAAAGAGAGGGTTGAAGCATATTATTGTAGACAAAGAGTAAATGTAACCTATATCATGGTTTTGAAAGCTATATTATGGTTCTTGTTACCCCCCATGAGGGTAACTAGAGGAGATCATGTCTCATGGCCCGCAATGGAGAACATGATCCATACCATGATGATGATCAACATGTCCACATATGGAAACCCAACATCCCCGCTCATTCACCTTTACAGCTACAAGTCAACCAAGGCTCATCACATCCAAGAAAACCAGTGTATGGGAGATGGTAAGCCAATGTCACCACGAGGTATGTTAGTTCTTCTTTCATACGAATCATTGTGCTTAATTTGTTGGGCATGTGGATGAGGATCTTTGGTTGTGTCAGATGCCTTGTTTCACCTTGGTGGTCAGCTTCTATGCCTTAGTCCCGTGTTGTCACTGCCTAGGGTGATCTAGATTTTATGAGTAGAACGAAATGAAAACAGATTATTATCAAAAGATGATTAAAACATAATAACATATATACAGTAAAACTGGTTTCTATTCAATAAGGAAATAAGTTGAAACTATAAAATGTGGCAGAAAACAAGCTTGCTAGAATTGTGGTGGCTTATCTATGAGAAGAGATGTGACGGTTGTCCTCATTCACAAGAAGATGATTGTAATGAGGCTCTCAAGGCCTTTTTACAATAAACAGTAATGTCAAAAACCCTAGACATCCAAAAACCTAACCCTAGGAGATGAAGCGCCAAAAGTCATGTGAGCCCCGTTTGGGTAAGTTAGTACATCAACTTCCTAGGGTCGTAACTTTTGCATACGATCTTTGTTTTAGGTGCACGATAGCCCGTTTGCAAGGTCTATCCGAGGACTACATATGTTTCCATTAGAATTTGACTTCGTCTACAATCTAGCTATGGCGAGCCCTAAAAACGTTGTTTAGGGCCTCAAAACAGCCTCGAAAGTCAGGGACCCGAAAACTAGGAAAAAACTACCAAACTAGAAAACTACCAAAATGAGCTAGTTGGAATAGGTGGGAGGCCACCGGCATACATCTGGATCAATCCCCCCCCCCTAAGTAGCAATGGTCTCCATTGCATTGAGTGCCCCCATCAGATGAGGAACTTTCTGTTGAATTTGGCCCCGGGTGAGCCACTTGCCTTGGTGCAGGAGCTGTCCTGCTTTGACAATTCGATAAAGTTGTATCCTTTGTTGGCGAGTGCCCTTAACCTGTTTATCCACAATATGATCACTAGATTCCTATTGTATGAATTCGGGGTTGAGCTATGTTGGTGTCAATTGTTCTATTATCTCTAAGGTGTCGAATAATGGTGGGAAATAAGGTCGAAGGAGATCCACGTTGAACACTGGGTGCAGGCCAAGGAAAGGAGGAATGTTGAACACAAAAGTATTATCACCCACATCCTTGGTGATGGTGTACATCCCATAATGGAGTGGGCGAAGCTTTCGATGGGCTCCTGTAAGGCGTTCTTTCTGCAAGTGCAGCCAAACTTTGTCACCCACCTGAAACTTATGTGGCACTCGATGTTGATCATGACGTTGCTTGTACTTGTCATTAGACTTATGTAGGATATCCTGAACCTGTTGGCGGATGTGTTGGATCCACTCAATGAACCGGGTGGATTTTTCAGCTTCAGTTGGAGCAGGAGATGAGTCGGTCTAGGTGACAGCAAGTGGTAGTGCAACATCTATGGGACCCAATGGTTGGAACCCCAATCCCACCTAAAAGGGGTTGTGGTCGATTGAGCTATGCAGGGCTCGATTGTAGTTGTGTTGAACATAAGGAATACTCTCATCCCATGTGCGAGGGTGATTGGAATTATACATGTGCATGATAGGCACAATCATTTGATTTACGACCTCGGTTTGGCCATTTGTCTGGGGGTGGAAGGTCGTGGATTTGGTGAGATTGATGTCCAACAGTGACAAGAGGCTCGACCAGAATGTGCTGAGAAATAACCAGTCCTTATATGAGACAATGGTTTGTGGGATTCCAAAATGTACCCTGACTCATTCAAAGAAGAGATTGGCAGTGGCCTCTGTTGTGATGCTCTTCTTGCAGGCAGCTAGAATTTCCAACTTAGAAAAGCAATCAAAAACCACAAAAACACATTCATTTCTCTACTTGGTGGATGGGAGGCCCAACATGTAGTCCATTGAGATGGATTCCCATGGCCTGTCAGGAGTAGGCAGAGGGATGTACAAGACCTGTTTCTTAGTGGTTGGTTTGGAAATAGAGCAGGCAGTGTAGGACATGATATACTTGCTGACCTCATGTCACAGTTTCGGCCAGTAGAAATGTTTGTGCAGCATTACCACTGTCTTTTCGACGTTGAAGTGTCTTGCTACCCGATTGCAGTGGGATTCCCAAATCAGTTTCGCTCGCTCACTTGATGGAACGTAGATATGTCCTAGATGGCACAACAACCCGTCATGAATATGGAAATTAGCGGTAACTGTGTTTTTGCCCAACATTTGGTAGGTGGCGGCGAAGTTCGGGTCCGTCTCATAGAGTTGGGGCCATCCACAGGTCTCATGGTCGCAAGAGTCTAGCACCGTGGTGAGTGCCACAACTAGCGATCTACTGAGGCAATCAACGACGCGGTTGGTGCTTCATGTTTTATACTTGATGTTGAGGTGGAATTGTTGCAAGTATGTGGACCACTTCTGATGGCGGTCATTCTGCAATTTGCCTTGTGTTTGCATGAACTGCAGTGGCTTATGATCAATGTGGATGACTGTCTCCTTCCTAAGAATGTAATGTCTCCACTAGCAGTAGACTTTCACAATGGAGTACATTTATTTGTCATAAGTAGGGTACTTAAAGACAGCATCCGATAGTGTCTCACTATGATAGGCCACGGGGTGGTTGTTCTGGGTGAAAATGATGCCCACAACATAGTCTGAAGCATATGTCTAGATCTCAAAGGGTTGTTGCAGGTCTGGTAGTGAAAGTAATGGGGTTGAGCACAAGTGTTTCTTCAAATCAGCGAACGTTTGTTGTTGGGACCGACCCCACACAAATTTCGCCTTACCAACACCCTTGGTTACTTGGTTGAGGGCCCATGCAATATGGGAGAATCCCAACATGAACCTGGGGTAGAAATTGGCAATGCCCAAGAACCTCCAAAGCTCAGTGAGTGTGGTCGGGCCTAGCCAGTCACAGATGACTTAGATCTTGGCTGGATCCACATGTACATCATGTTGATCAACAATGTAGCCTAGGTAATGGACCCTGTCCATGTTGAAGGAGGATTTTTCCAAGTTGGCATATAGCTTGTGGTATCGCAGGGTTTGCAGAACCTGTTGAATATGTTGCAAGTGTTCTACCCAAGTCTAGTTGTAAATGAGGATGTCATCCAGATACACCACTACAAAAGTATTGGTGAATGGTCATAGGATATTGTCCATCATCCTCATGAAAGTGGCTGGAGCATATGTCAAACCAAAGGGCATGATCAACCATTCAAAAAGACCTTCCTTTGACTTGAAGGCGGTCTCCCATACATCTGTATGTTCTATCGGGACCTGGTGGTAGCCAGACTTTATATGTATTTGGCCCTTGTGAGTTGATCAAGGAGGTCATCGATTCGGGGAATCGAGTATCGATTTTTTATTGTGATTTTAATCAGGGCCTGGTAATCATTGCAAAGTCGTCATGTTCCATATTTCTTATGTACCATCATGATTGGGCTTTCCCAAGGTGATGAGATGGGACGGATGTGCCTCTTGTGGAGCAATTCTTGTATCTATCACTTGATCTCCTCATTCTTTAATAGAGAGCGGCGGTAGACTAGCCCACTAGGCAGCGGGGCGTCGGGGGTCAGATCGATTGGGTGCTTGACCTGACAGTGCAGAGGTACTGTTAAGAACCAAATATCAATATAGCATAGAAAAACCTCAGAAAAAGTACTCAACGCCTTGAAAAAGAGATAATCTCAGATAATAAGCCTCTTTGAGGGGGCAACCTCCTTTTACCCCACTTAAATGTTCAAGTACAAGATGATTCAAAATGAAAAT
>JZKD02S0787691.1:30366-43198 GCA_000966675.3 Picea glauca | reverse complement strand
ATCTTGGAGCCTTTCATAGTGTACTAAACTTTGGTAACGGGTCATGGTCCATTCTCTCATGAGAAGAGGGGATGAAGGCCCATAGGTTGATTGCAGTTGCTAATAAAAGAATAAGAAAATGATGCTAAAGAAATAAAGGAATGATATAAAAGGACTCCCAAAATCCAGTCCAAACTTGAGCTCTACCCTTTCAGTGCTCACCTCGGTCCCAAATAGAAATGTTATAGCTTGAAACCTTATAAAAGGGGACTTGCACATATGATAAAGTAGACTAGTAAGATGGAAAATAAAGGGGGATTGGAAAAAATGGTGCCAATGAATGTGGTAACTCAAGAGAAAGCACACCCTCCATAACGATGCTCATAGAAATGGATTAAATGACACCATAAGCCATGAAGTAAGCCCTAAAACCATATCACCTCCACACTTACTCTTGAAGGATTTCTTTATTTCCTACTACCCTTAGGACCTATCCCTCTCCCTAGGTTATTTTATTTCATGTCTAAGTGGCTCACCTAATAGGGTTGGATGAAGGCCTTCCATACTTAAACTTGTCAACTCACATAGGGTCCTGGGTTGGTGTGATGCTTGAAGCGGCTACTAAGGTGAATTGTTTACATGGATTATATATTAAGTTACAACTTACTTTGCATGCTTTAAGGACTAATGTTTCTTATGAACCTTGGCTAACTTTGTCTTATACTTTGTTTTGTCTTGGATTTCCTTGACATGGTTCTTTGAGGGACGTACTAGGCTTGTACCCAAGATGTTGTGCCTTTATTGTAGGACCTTGGCACATTTGATGGAGAGCAGTGGGTCATCCAGTGACTCGCCACCCTCAGACACTAGCTCTCACATCCTTGGAACCTCGAACGATGGACAAATGGACTTGGTATGAGATTCAGTCACGATGGCACACAAATGGGTTGGAATCCCATAGGTTGGGTAGAGTACCCCATAGCTTATTTTTCACTAGGATCAAGGACAATGCAGTAACAGACAATCAAAGACATTGTAGAGGCGAGATGCAACTCCTTAGGGCATAGATGCAGCACCTGGATCCTGGACATTGGCCCTATTTTGGTGATGACGTCACCTTTTAGAGCTTGATGTAGCTAAGGTTTAGTGATTTCTTGGGGTATTAATGATGCACAACATGACTTTCGGTGAGGAGAAACGTCATTTTCTCCCACCATGCTCTGGGTTGATGCCATGTGGCCTTTGGAGGCCCCCTCATTTCCTAAGGAGGCTTGATGTCTCACACATGTGGCTCATTATGGTGTATTTTGCGTTTATTACACTTTGTGAAGGTTAATGAGGGGGAGGCCCCACTTCTATTTTTATGTGAAAAAATATGTTAGGGTAGCCTCATATAAAAGGAATAACCCTCACTTTTGTTTTATCATCTTTTCCTCACCATTGTGAGAGCTACTTCTAAAATTGTTGGCCCCTTTAGGGTTATTGGTCTTTCTCTCTCATGCACTATGCTTGGAATGGATCTATTGTGGATGGTTTGTTGAGTTTGGATGGCTATTTCTGCAATTAGGATTAAATGCTCATGGTTTCTTGGATGAAGTGAGTAATTTTCTGCAATTTTTTGATATATAGTTGATGTAAATGGTGAAATTGCTATTTTGTTGCAAGAATTCTTGTTTTGTTGAAACCCTAAGAGAGGAACATAAGTGCTTCTTCCTCTCACAAGGTTTTACTTGTCCAAAATTTGTGAATTGTCCTTGCTAGGGTTAGAACCCTAAATCACTAAAGTGTTATCACTTTAGGATTTTAGCCCTAGACAAATGATCTTTTACCTAGTTGAGATACAAGAAGGGAGAAACAATATCTAGGTCCCCAAAGTGCTTGCACCCTAGACGTCCTTCTCCTCAAAGTCTAAAGCCTAAGGCCCAAATGTGTTTTCACCTTAGGGTTTAGACTCTACTTCTTGGTTTCAAATAGATCAACCTTCAAGCTTGGATGCATTTGAGACTCCATAGCTCTAGAAAGGCATTAATCTAGAAGCAACTCTTGTGGTGAAAGTGATTGATGGAACCTCTTTTCCAACTCTCTTAAGTATTCTACTAACTCTACTAACTCTAACCCTAGCAAACTCACTATATTATTTGTTGTTGTTATAAAAGTTTGCTATAACCATCTAAAACTGCATTAAATTGTTGCATACATTCATCTAAAGGTGGCTTAACTCACTAACGAATCACCTCTAACAATTGGATAACATTCTATTGGTTATATGCTTACTTTTCATGGTCAATTGTGGTATTTTCGAGCACTAATTGTTGTTGTTGTTGCAAACCATTTATTGTTGTCATATAATTGTTTATTGTTGCAAATTTGTATCAGCCATTGCAATCTATCTTGGCTAGTGTCTAGATAGGTTACTTTTTGCATACTTTAGCTTGGTAATTGTTGTATGTGTCTTGCAAAGTGTTATTGTTCTGGGCATGTACATAAATCACCTTCAACCTCTTCTCTTTCCTTGACCTAGACCAACAAACCAATTATCAAGATATGGGGCGGTAGGCTTGGCTACTAAATTTGTTATTTGATCCCTTGAAGTCACCAAGGAACCCTCCCTTGTGGTGGACCTCCTCCATCACTAAAACAAGAGAAGATCCTACTAAGGTGACAATGGTAGTTTCTTCCATTGTTATGCAAGATTTGGGGATCTTGTGGAGGGCTTTGCACAAGTACAAATCTTGCAATAACAATTCTAACATTGATTAACATTGTGGAATTATTTCTTCTTCTTTATTGAAATAATAAAATATGATCGTCCATTGGATATTACCATTGTATTGTCAAATTAATTTCTATAAATATATTTTGGAGGTTAAATGGAATGATATCAATGAAATGTGAATGCACTGGAATTTGTGGTTGTATAGTATTGTATTGCTTATTGTGTAGAAAGATCAAATTTAAGGGTTTAACAAAATTTAGAAGAGTTAAAAGTGTATTTAAGAAACCCTAAAAAAAAACTTTAAAATGCAGTCTCATTACCTCTTAAATTAAAATTGAAAAATCCGTGGAAATTGTGGCCAAGTGCAATATTGTGTCAACTAATAACTCTTAAATTAAAATTGAAAAATCTGTGGCAATTGTGGTCAAGTGCAATATCGTGTCAACCAATAATGGTTGAATCTATAGAATGGTTTGAAACATATTATTGTAGATAGAGAGTAAATGTAACCTATATTGTGGTTTTGATATTTATTAACCCATATTATAGTTTTATCACCTATATTTTGGTTTTGACATCAATTAACAACTTAGAATTCTTTCCATTTCTATCCTCAAATAATAAAATCATGATCATCCATTCACTCGTACCATTGTACCATCAAACTAATTTCTATAAATATGTTTTTGGGTTTGATGTGAATCTAGTAGTAGATGCGGTTTAAAGTCTTGCATTGCTTATGGTGCACAAAGATCAAATTTAAGGGTTTAAAAAAATTTAGAAGGATTAAAGAGCATCTTTAAGAAACATCCAAATAACTTTGCAATGCGTTCTCATTAATCTTAAATTAAAATTGAATAATTTGTGGCAACTATAGCAAGGTGCTTTGGGAGGGGTGGATGCTTTCAAGGATTTAATTTGGTACATTTTACAACTATGCATTAGAATATAATGATTTAGTTTGGATGCTCTTCTCCAACTAGCGTTGAGTAGGTGCATAAATAAAATATAAGTTAATGTGTAAGGTCCATATAATGTTTCATTAATTATTATGTTAAAATTATTATGTATGTGCAGTGAGCCATGGCGGAACTGATTCACCTGGAATCGGATGCAACTCCAGCTTCCCATCTACTCTCTTTTTTCTTAAGAGATCGATGCCCTGCCATTTGAAGACTTTTTTGTTCTTAGTCCCTTACTGATATACTAGTCTGTAGTCGAGATGGTAAACTTTGAGTCACCCTATACCTTTTAGCCTTTTGGATTCCCTGCTACTCTCAGACCTTGAATCCCTATTTTGGGCCCACCTTATCGGAGCTGGTGGACTTTAGTTTTTTTCTCCCTAGATTATCCTCTTTTCCTCAGTCTCTATAGTCCCTAACAGTCTACTACACTGAAGTGTTATTCTCTTTTAGTAGTTTTTAGAAGTCTCCTTTATGGAGTCTGAGGGCTCGGATCCCACTGATGGGGGGAACAGGGACCCATGGGACCAATCGGATCTCCTTGCATCGATTGATGAGATTTGAAACAACCATTACTAGGGAACTAGCCTGTCTTACTCTCCACAGAAATCTACTATTGGCTCCACCCTTAACCCTCCCACCCCACTATTGAACTGTCAGCTTTTAAACCCGATTAATGGAGGGACAAAGCCACAACCTGTCTTTGAGGGAGTACGCTCGACTCCTGGCCAGAAGGGTAGGAAGATAGAAATGAACGACCAGCTGGGGGGTAGACAGCTTGGAGGACCCTCTACCTATCACAAGAGTTGCTCTACCAAGAGGACACACAAGGTCTGGAAGCCAAAATAAAGACACCCGAGACTTGTACTTGGGATGGATGTCAGACTCTCTGAAGCCTGCAATCTTGCCCTGTGTGCCTTAGTTGGGAGGCTTGCATACAAAGATAAATGTAAGCAGAACCTTGAGGACTAGATAACAACCCATTGGAAACCTTCTCTAGGTTATCTGCCCAAGGTCCATATACTCCAACATGGATGGCTCGGCTTTATCTTTAAGAAACCCGAGGACACAGTCTGCATCCTGGATAAGTTCTAGGCATATGAGGGAGGGAGCCTTATGCTCAAGAGATGGAGGATTGGATTCAACCCATCCACAGAATTCTTCAGCCACAGACATATCTGGGTCCTTCTCCCGGGACTCCCTCTCCAACTTTGGAACCAGCAAGCGCTTGAACTCATTGGAGCCTCTTTATGATGTTTCCTAAGGGTGGACACGCTCTCTCTTGCTGCATCAGATAAAAGAGTGGCTAAGGTCTTAGTGGAAATAGGCATCCAGGCTAGACTGCCAGATATTTTGGAGATAGAACATTCTCATTGCTCAGCGCCAAGACTACCTGGGAATCCCTTTTCGGTGCTCCTATTGTCGCGGAACGGACCATTTGAGAAGAGACTACTCACAGTTTCCTCCCACCATGACAAATATGTAACCATTGGAGGAGATTGGATTTGATATTTATGTTTCATAGCCAGACCAGATGGGAGAGGAGGCACCTCATCTGAGGAGGGACACAATTTTTGATCCACCTGATGACTCGCTTGTAGGTAAGATTAAGCTTTATTGTCCTTCACTTTATAATAATCTCTTTGCATGGGACAGACTCACCATTAACTCGTTGGCTACTAACATCCTGCACCCTAAGCTTTTAGAGTCTGTTTCTTTTAAGCATGACCCTCCCTTACACTTCACCCCCACTTTGCCTGGTCATGTCCCCCTTACCGACTCCTTTACAACTTGGGAATCGAATGAACCAACACCTACAACTCTCGGCCTGTCTTCTTCTCCTTTACAAGCCTCCCCTTCATTGCCTAGACCTGTCCCTACTGCTCGAGCCCCGGATAACCAAGCATCTTCTTCCTCCGGTGAAGCACTAGACCCCACTACTCTCCCTGGCTATGTTGAACCATCCTATTATGAATAGGAACTAGACAACATGCTTTCTTCTATTACTCCAACTTCCACCCCTCCTTTTGGCCCTCTTCCCATCTCCACTTACCACGACAAGAGTGTTATACAACCCTCTAAACACCATAGTGACTTTCCTTCTTCTTTGGGAGTGAAGAAGGCAACTGAGACTGACCCCTCTTGGTATAAGGGTCTAGGGCTTGAGCTTTCGCCACTAAAAACCTGTAGTGCACAAAAAAAGGATAACACAGGGCCTTTGAGTTCGGCTACACTATATATTGATACAAATCAAGGGGTTCTCAGAGGATTAAAATCCCTTGACCGGGGTAAGTCATGATCCTCCTCTCCCTTAACATCAGAGGGGTTGGAGGACCCCTGAAACTAGCCTCCATGAGATGACTCCTTGACAAGACACAATCGTCTATTATCTTTCTTCATGAAACTCTAGTGGATGCAACTGCTGCTAGGAATTTTATGTACACTCTTCGACCTGACTGCATGGCTTGCACACGACAAGCTCAGTAGGTAATTCGGGAGGTCTACTTGCCTCGTGGGATCCTACCCATTTTGATTTAATACCTATGCTAAGTCCAGGAGGGATTTTACTTATGGGTACCTGCTTAGAACTGAAGACAAAGTTGATCTTGCTCAACTCCTATGGACCGTGTGATGATCGAAGAACTTTCTAGGAGAGACTAGATCATTTAGGCCTCTTGGTGGTAAAGAATCTCATCATAGCGGGAGACTTAAACCTGACTACCAGTTCAAGGGATATTTGGGGAGAAAGGGCAAAGATTGATCCTCTCTCAAACTTTTACAAGCACCTATTTTCCAAAAACACCTTAGTGGATTTGAAGCCGACGAAGATACTGCCCATTTGGAGAAATGGGAGATCGGGATCAGCTAGCATTGCAAAGAGACTTGACAAGTTTTTTGTGGCAGAAGGTCTGATCATGCCTACTTGCAGAATTTGGGCCTAGGTAGAACTACCTTATCTTTTTTATCATGCACCTATCTGTCTACAGATAGGAGAAGGAAGATTTGGGGCTAAATACCCTTTTAAGTTTAACCCTGCTTGGTTGAGGGAAGAATCATTCAATCGGTTAGTTAGATCGGTGTGGGTTGGCACTTCCCTTACGGTTCAAGGGGACACCAGGGCAATCTGGCGAGAAAACTATCTCGTTTAAAAGTCGTTTCTATAATCTGGTTAAAAGAAAAAAAAGTCAAAGGAAAAAGCAGAGATGTGAAGATTAGAATGAGAATTGGAGGAACTACACTGACTAAAGGCTTTGGATGCCCAGACTGTCGACTTAGATCATAAAGTGTTTTGTCTAGAAGAAGCTCGCAATAAAATCCTCTGTGAGGATGAAGATAGATGGCGCTTGAAGAGCAGAGCGCTATGGCTCACAGGTGAGGATAAAAACACTCGATTCTTCCACAAAGTTGCCAGTTTTTGTCGGAATAAAAAATTATTGTGGGAAAAAGAGGAAGAGGACGATAGGCTTCATCAAAATTCAACAGACATCAAAATAGCGGCGTTTAACCACTTCAATTATTTTTACCAGGAAGTGAATGCACCCAACCTTGCCGCTCAGATTGAAATAGTTAGACTCTTCTCAAAGATGCTAACAGACGAGGAGGCTAGAGCATTAGAAACTCCCTACACAAAGGAGGAAATCTTAGAGGTCATCAAAGGCTTCACAGAAGAAAAAATCTCAGGCCCCGATGGGTGGTCTGTCGAACTATACCTCCACTACTTTGATCTAATGGGACAAGATTTGTTGGATGTCATGGAGGATTCGAGAACCAGAGGGGTTGTAAAAAACCAGCTAAACAACACTTTTATTGTTTTGATCCCAAAAACAAACCATCCCCGACAGTTTGCAAACTTTCACCCCATCTCGCTCTGTAATCTTTGCTACAAAATTATCTCTAAGGTCATAGCCAGAAGGATCTGTCCTATCCTCTCCCGGGCTCTATCAGACGAACAGTTAGGCTTCCTAAAAGGGAGACAAATTCTCGATGCCATTGACATCGCTCAGGAGTGCCTTCATAGTATAAAGACAAAAAATCTCTAAGCCATTCTCCTAAAACTAGACCTCAAAAAGGCTTTTGATTGTATCAACTGGAATTTTCTACATCTCATCCTATACAGTGTGGATTTGGGGTGGTCACCACAAATTGGGTAATGGGTTGTATTTCCTTGTCCATATTTGTTGTACTGATCAACGGGGAAGCAACTAATGTCTTCCATTGTGAGAGAAAGCTTCAACAGGGCTGCCCTATGTCACCCCTTCTTTTCATCCTGGTCCTGGAGAGTCTCAGCATTTTACTCAAAAAAATCCAAGCGAAAGGCTACCTGACAGGGATTAAAGTCTCAAGATTGTTACAAATTTTGCATCTACTCTTCGTAGACGATGTGATCATTATGACCAACACAAACTTGTCTCAATGGACAAAGATCCACAAACTCATTAATACTTTCTGCTCTGTTTCAAGTATGAAGATCAACTACCATAAGTCAACATTCCTGGCTATAGAAGTTCGAGATGAGATATTGTCTGAAATAAAATTGATGTTTGGCATCGACTCTCGAGACCTAGCGGAGGGGTTCAACTACTTTGGGTTTATCATCAAACCATCTAGCTATTCTGCAAAGGACTGGAGTTGGCTAACTGAAAAGTTTGAACATAGAATCCTTCACTGGTGCAACAGATTGTTATCGCTGGGAGGCAGATACATTTTAATCAAGGTTGTCTTAGAAATCCTTTCTGTGTACTGGATGGCCCTGGCTCACATTACTCTATCTATTCTAAAGACTCTTTGGCAATTTATTTTCACCTTCCTCTAGACTGGAAACAAACAAAACAATGGCTACCATCTCTGCAGGTGGGAGGCGATCTCAAAACCCAAATCGTTGGGAGGTTGGGGCTTGAGGAACTTCCTTATCTTTTACAAGGCACTTGCGGCAAATACACTATGGAGAATTTTGATGGCTCCAGGATTATGGAGCAAGGTAATTAAAGACAAATATATTTCTCATCAATCGGTTCATGTTTGGCTCAGATCGGCCTCATCTTCTCTTCTGAGAGGCTCACAAACATGGAAACATCTCTTAAAATCACTCCCGATCATTCTATAGTGGATCGCTTGGATACTTGGAAGCAGATCTATGATTGAAATCGGACGGGACTCCATCCTAGGCTTTGAAAACAAGTCCACGCTTTCTCATTCAATCTTGGCCCGATTACACAGTAAGGGTTTTTACTTTTTGTCTCAAATCAAACACTCTCCCAGCCGCGGCTTGATAGGTGAAAAATGGATTAATGGAACTACTCTAGAGCTCGATTAGGATCTTGAAGCAGAGTGGATCCGATACACTCAGAATTTAACTGGAGCAGGAATCTGCCTCCTAGAGAGGCAAAACAACCTCATCTAGACGGGAGGGGACAATACCGACATTTTCACAGTAAAACACATATATTATGTGATTGTTGCAAAATTATGGATAAAACAGGATGAAGCCTAGTGCAAAAAGTTATGGAAGGGGGATTGTCCCATGAATATTAAGCTCTTCATCTGGCTCCTGACAGAAAATAAAATTATTGTTTCCGATAACCTACAGACCTGTGGCTTGGGGGGCCCTAACCGCTGCATACTGTGCAAATTGGAAAGCGAATCGGTCCATCATCTTTTTATGCGTTGCAAGTTTTTCCGCTTGGTCTGGAAACAACTCACACTTGTTTTAAATCTAGTCGATAACTGGATAGGTACCTCAGTGTTTCATTTCTTTAGCACTTGTCTAACCTCCAACAAAAACTATCCGACGCTGCCAGCCTATCTTTGCTGGAACATCTGGACTGCCAGAAACGTAGCTCTCTTTGAAGAGAGGCCCCCTTCAATCCCCAGGGCGGTAAACAACATATTAGCAAAGGTGGTCACACCTGGAATTCAAGCTAAAGACCCAACCATTCACAGACCAAAAATAACTCTTCCTACTGATAGAGCAATGGCCTGGTTTAACGGAGTTGCACAATAAGGAGGCAATCTCTGCAAAGCGGGGGGGAATCTTCTTAAACTCTCACTTTTTTATCCATTGGACCCTCAATTGTGGGCAAGGCACTAATACGAAGGCAGAACTTATGGGGGCATGGACTTCTCTCATCTTGGCACAAAGATTGGACATCAATGAGATGCTATTACTTGTGACTCCAAAGTCATTATTGACTGGCTCAACGGACAGCCTGATCTCCAGGCGGCAACACTAGAGTGCTGGAAAGAAAGAACACAAGAAGCAACAAGACACATAAAGAGTCTTTCATTCTCTCACATCTACCAGGAAGACAATAGGGACATGGACACCCTATCAAAAAAGGCGTTGTCAATGCCCCTGGGCCAAATACGATATTCTCAGTGGGAGGAAGGCAACGAGGGTCCCTCTATCTCGCTAATTCTATGAAGAATGTGGTCTCAAAAACCAATTTTCTGTTATCTATTTTGGTTTTGTTGTTGATAAACTTATAGATCCGAGACATGAAGTTTATTGGAATAGACATAAATTATCCATATCAAGTTACAGCATGAAAAGAAAAGCACTATCATTATAAGAATTTTGATTTGAAACAAAAATTTAAATGTACATTTTTATATCCTTTTGAAAATAAAGATAATTTTTTCCCGTGGAAAAGAGTAATTTTCAATAATTGCATAATTAAAATTATTATGTTGCATAGTGGTTGAAAAATATGTTTCCATGTTATATATTGATCTCTAAACTATCGTGGATATTCTATTGGACAGTTCATCACAACAGATCTAATAGAATACCAAAATCTTTACCGTGAGGGTTAATTTCTTTCAGATCTCAGATTATTTAATTATTGGTTTTATGCTTAAAATGTATGAAATAGTTGAAATGCAAAAAACAGAGAACATGAATAAATAATCACACACCATCCATAAATAAACACAAGATATAACCTGGGAAACCCAATATGGGAGAAAACCCAGCTAGAAGGTGAGGTTGCTCTGCTCTCCTTTATTCGTACAAAGAAAGAGGCACTCTTTGTGGAGTTGTCTTTGACATTGTGACTTGCATGGTTGCTACATAATCTCTCCTCCTCTGTTATGCTCTCCAAATACCAGTCCTAGGTGATCTGCTCAACTATGGAACAAATACAATGCTAAATAATGGAACCCCTTCTCCTCCCAGTGGCCTAGTATTTAACATTGCCTAATCGCCATCTAAGGGTAGGGTTTTGACTTCCTCAACCATCAATTGTGATAAATTTTTGGACCTTCTAGAATCTTCTTGAAAGTCCATATGTTGCTAGCCCCATATGCATGAGTAAATGGGGGTTGACGTGGTATCCACTCGTACCATGGTGGTGAACATGGTAGGTCAACTTGCAGGAGGCATAATTTTTGCATAGGAGCTATGATTGACATGATTTTTGCACCATTGGAAAGGTCTCAATGTGTAGAATAGTTTCAAAAGATTCAAGCTAAATCCAGGAAAGTTTTGACCCCCAAAAATGTCGTTTGATGCCTCAAAATGGATATGGAAGGTTTCAAACCCCAATTTTCCAAACTGGGACCTGCCGTTAAAATGAGCCTGCAAGTTGATTCCTCCATTTTTTCCACTCTAAAAGCATTGAGATAGATGAAAAATAATATGATGATCCAATTTGGATCATACCTCTCCATGTACGGAGGATTTTGGTCCCCAAAATCTTTACTGAATGAGGTGAGGGGAATTTTCCTCTACCTTCTCCCTAGAGTACCACTTTGTTTTTCCTGGAAGTTGTCATTTTAACCCAATTTTCCAAAGGTCATGTTGCCCTTGTCTTGTAGTTTTGGACCGCTTCTTTGAAACTGTGTCCTCTGCCAACTTTGCCTGAGAATTTGGTGTTAAGTCCTCTATGGAAGTGTTGGCAGCCAATCCGCATTTTTCTATTGTCTTATAAGCTGCCTACACCAATGTTTTGCAAACATCAATTTTTCGTCACAATTTTCAAATAAACGACACTTTTATTTTTGCGACATTTGCACATTTACCTTCGTTTTGTTTTCACGACTGTAAGCGTGAAAACTTAGTCTTTCAAAGTCGCATTGAAATCATTATTTGAACTGTCGTTCTCCTTCTTGTCGATATGCCTATTGCGCTTACATTTCACTTATCATTATGCAGCTGGAAAAACTTTCAAACTATACTCATTGCACATTCTTGGATTGATTGTGTGACTTGGTTTCATTGAGTTTGTAATGCATTGGCATTTGGATTTGCATGTTATTTGACCTACTTGACCATTGGTTTCATGAAAATACATAGGTGTTATGGTTAAATCTTTCATATATATCTTTTAATATGATACCTGTGTTCGTATTTTCATAACTATTGGCATGTTGATTATATGAAGACCCATTGACACCTTGGTTAAACTCTTGATATGAGCTGTTACAATACATTGGCGCATGGTTAAACATTTGGTATTGTTTTCAAATTATATGTTGATGGTTTAAAACTATGGCATAACGTTGATTGTGCGCGTTGGTTTATACACTTACCATTGATTTCATTGGTCAACCAAGTGACATGATTGTTGAACTATACTATAATGGGTAGAACAGCGATAAGCCGGCGGTTGTACTTTGGCAGTAACTATTATGCATGGCAGAGATAAGATCCACCACCTTCGTACGATGACATTTATGCCTATCCCTTATCCCCATTTACCTCTGTTAGCTCGGGTAACCCTTCGTGCACTTTGTTCCTGTGTATTCCATGACCCAAACCCTAGCTCGTTCACCGTGTGCTTGGCTCCATGGCACCGGTGGTGCGAATCGAACCGAACGGCAGTCAAGCCTTGTTGTTATTTGACAATGCCCGGAAAGACTTGAAGGATAACGGTTGGCTTACCTTTGTGCAGAAATTTGAGGGTTTTAACTTATTTGTGGCACAGCAGTTCGCTCTGACTTTTGATGGCTGTAGAGCCAAGGTGGGTAACATACAGTTGGAAATCGATGAGAAGTTTATTAGTTCTGCTACAGGGTTACCTGCCACGGGCCAGCGTTGGTTCAAAAATTCAAAAGTGGAAGAGGTTCCATGGCCACTACTGTTCATCTCCCGAAAGGTCACCTCTTGTGATAGAGGTATGCCCATATCCATGCTTAAACCATGATGGCATGACCTTTTCATAATAGTCAAACAGTT
>JZKD02S0787690.1:23753-37222 GCA_000966675.3 Picea glauca | reverse complement strand
TTCGTATATCATTTCTGTGTATTGTGAAGATTATGCTGGATATTTTACTGTTATTCTGTTATTTCTAGCATTTCGTTTCTGTACTGCATATTTTATATATCTGGTATCTTGCAATAGTATTAGTTAGTAGATTGTATATATAGAATAGTTAAATTAATTTAGTTTGTTTTAATTGTTATTTTTAGTTAGATTAGTTTCATTTTTTGTTGTCTTAAGACCTTAGATCGGCTAATGGATCCGCTAAACCCGTCAGGGTGGTTCATCCCAAACGGCTTGGGTTATTAGACAACCCCGGACCGGTTCCACTCTCTCAGTTGACGGACAGACAATTTCGCCTGTCAAAAGGTTGGCCAGTCACAGATGACTTGGATCTTGGCTGGATCCACATGTACGCCATGTTGATCAATTATGTATCCCAGGTAATGGACCCTTTCCATGCCGAAGGAGCATTTTTCCAAGTTGGCATATAGCTTTTGTTTCCACAGGGTGTGCAGAACCTATTGAATATGCTGCAAATGTTCAGCCCAAGTCTTGTTGTAAATGAGAATGTCATCCAGAGACACCACTACAAAAGTATTGGTGAATGGTCACATGATATCTTCCATCATCCTCATAAAAGTGGTTGGAGCATTTGTCAAACCAAAGGGCATGACCAACCCTTCAAAAAGGCCTTCCTTTGACTTGAAGGTGGTTTTCCATACAACTGTATGTTCTATTGGGACCTGGTGGTAGCCAGAATTCAGATCAATATTACTGAAGTATTTGTCCCTCGTGATTTGATCAAGGAGGTCATCGATTTGGGGAATCGGGTACCGGTTTCTGACTATGATTTTATTCAGAGTCTGGTAATCAATGCAGAGTCGCCAGGTTCCATCTTTCTTCTATACCACCACGATTGGGCTCCCACAAGGTGATGAGTTGGGACAGATGTGCCCCTTGTGGAGTAGTTCTTGGATCTATTGCTTGATCTCCTCATTCTCTAATAGAGAGCGATGATAGACTGCCCATTGGGAAACAGTGCGTCGAGGGTCATATTGATGGGGTTCTTGACCTAGCAGTGCAGAGGTACCTCGGTAAGTGAGGAGAAGATATCTGAGTATTCTTCCAAGAAATTATCTACTTGCTTATGCTATGTGTAGAGGTTGGCCATAGAGACCCTGGATGTGGATGTGATATTTCTCTTATTCTGAGAGCAAATCATGATGAAGACAAACTTCCCCATCTGAGAGATGGCCTTCCTATATTTCTTAGCAGAGATCAAGGAAATAACACTAGGTGGGACTAGCTCAGGTATCCTATACAATTTCCTGTTCAAAGTAATAATAACACTACGAGGCCTAGACTCATATACAACATGATGTTTCCAGAAATAAGGTTGGCCGAAAAGAACATCACAAACTTCGAGAGGAGAAACATCACACAATACCTCATATTTGAAGGGCTTGATGTTGTACGACAATCGACACTGTTGGTTGACGCGGAGATCGCTTCCTTGGTGAAGCCATCCAATGGTGTAGGGTTGTGGGTGCAATGTTTTCGGTAGGGCCAATTGCTTCACGACCTTTGCTAAGATGAGGTTCTTCTAGCTACCGCTATCCACGATGAAGTGTAGTGGGGTGCCTTTTACCCACATCTGTGAATGGAAGAGGCATTCTCCTTCTTCTGGCTCGTCTGGTTCACCAGGCTAGAGCTTGGTGGTAGAAACGGTGGAACTGGGTTCCATATCAATGCTCCATCTTCCCCTTTCTAGTTCTAGCTTAGAGTCTAAAACTGCATCTAATTCAAAGGCTTTCACTTCGGCCACTAGCGATTGCTTTGAGAGACAGTCAAAAGTGTTATGCCAAGGGCTCTTATGGAAGTCGCACCACTTCCCGATATCTTTCTTTGTCTTTTTGGTGTCCTTATTTGTTTGCGGCTTGGACTGGTTGTCCTGATACTATCCATAATTTCTTTGTCCTTTTTTCTATGGGTTGGGGTCGCCCTTTCCTAGCTTTTGTTGTGAGGGGTTCCCAGGCCCAAATTGTCGCGTCTTTTGTTTGAGTTTCTGCTCGATTTTGACGACATATCGGTAGGTCGTGCCCAAGGATGAGATGTCCAAAAATTCCATTTCGGTATAGATGTATATATGCAGAGTGTCGCGATACTTGAGCACCATATGTCACTCTAAATATTTGATACCCAACTTGGTGTGCAAGGTATGAAAGATATTTATGAAATCTGGCACTGCTTGGTCTCTTTCTTGCCGCAGTGTGGTCCATTTAGTATACAAGTCGTCATAACTTCTGACAGGGTAGTATTGTTCCTTAATAACATCCTTGAAGGAATCCCAGGTGGTTGTGACTGTAAATAGTGAGGATTCCTCTATTTCCTTTTGCTCAAAGAAATTTTCCCACCAATATTTGACCTGGGGAACTGCTTTGAGGAGCGAAAAAGTAATCTTTTCTCTATTTGAAAAGTTATGGACAGACAAATACCCTTCTAGTAGATTCAACCACTTGTCTACAGCATTTGTTTCTATCTTACCTTCAAATATAGGAACATCGAAGTTTATTTTTACCTTGAAGGGGGTGGCACCTCCGCTCGAAGAAGATGCTTCGCCTGTTGGTAGTCGTCGAAGGATTTGCGCGAAACTATCCATCATCTAGTTCCTTTGTTGCGTGAGGGMTTCCTCAATCAATAGTTTAAAAGGATMTCTTGTCCCATAATATTTMTTTTCTCCTGCCATGAGAGGTCACTTGGGTGTGCGAGAGATTTTTTCCTCAAGAGAACCAAGCTCGAGACCCAACTCTTTGTACTCCGACCTCGTTGGGGACATGCATTAAGAYGACAAGGAGCAGACCGCTCTGATACCACTGATCTGGATTTTATGAGAAGAATGAAATGAMTATATATTATTAACATKTKCTTAACACAAAATAACAAAGATACAGTAAAACTGGTTTTCTATTCAATAGAGAAATAAGATGAAACTGTAAAATGCAGCGAAAACAAGCTTGCTGGAATGGTGGCAGCTTATCTCTGAAAAGAGATGTGATAGTTGCATTGATTCACAAGAAGATGATTACAATGAGGCTATGGAGGCCTTTTTACAATAAATAGGAATTCCAAAAACCCTATACATCCAAAAACCTAACCCTAGGAGATGAAGCGCCAAAATTCATGTGGGCCTCGTTTGGGTAAGTTAGTACATCAACTTCCTGGGGTCGTAACTTTTGCATACGATCTCCGTTTTGGGTGTGTGATAGCCCGTTGGAAAGGTATCATCGAGGATATTCATTTTGGGGGCTCAATAATGCCTTTGGTTATCATTGAGAAGATCGATCCCAAAAAACCTTCATTTAGACCCTCAAAATGGCCCCAGAAGTTAAAATTGCTAAAAATAGTAAATTGCCAAAATTGTCAGATAACTGCTTTGAGGCAGTTGGAAGGGGTGGGTGGCCACCGATATCCACCTAGATATTTTTTTCTCTTTAAAGCAATTCAAAAAAAAAAAAATTCTTGTCAGTTTGGTAAAGTAGTTAAAGTTGGTTATTTGCAAAATGGAAAAAGAGTCTTTCCTTCAAGTTCTTCTTGATTTCTTGAAGCATAAGTAGTTTGTAGTCAAGCGAAAGTAGGTTGTAGGTTTTCTTTACAATATATTGAAAATTTAGTTAAGAAAAGTTGAGTTTACAAAGAGTTAGTTATAAAGCTTTGATTTGAATTCGAAGTAATTTTGCTTTCAAGTGCTTTAATTTCCTCCTCCTTTTCGTCTCTTTATAACACCATTAGTTTCACTACCGTACTTTGTGAGTAAATCAAGCCTTTAAAAAGAACGCTTAATCTAAAATACACTAGACTTTTTGTTTGTAGGGTTAACAAACTAGTTTAGGGTTTTAGGGCCTTGAATTAGGTCGGAGAGGAAACTCTTCAAGGCCGTTAAATCAAACATTGGAGTCTGAGCTAGGGAGTTCTTAAGTCCAGTGTCATAAAAGTTATCTGGGACCCCCTCTAACATAGGGGATAAACACGAGGTCACGTGAGGAAAGGTAGCAGAGATAACCCCTCCAAATTCGGACTGAACGTAGTGGGGAATGCATATTGAGGGTCTATCTCGAGAGTAATATGGGCTGCATTTCCCTACAAAGCTTCATGGACCTCGAATCCATTCAAGATCATCTATTGTATTCTAGACCATTTTCTTTTGATACCCTTGATAGGCTTCATACTTGATATCCTTCTCATTGTGATTCGTCCGACTGTCGACTGTACTTGCTTGGTGACTGACTATGAGCTGAAAACTTAGTTTCCCATTTTCTAGGGACTTACATAGGTGATTATGGGGGTATACTGTGGTACCTAGGGCAGACGTTGGATCGCTCTTTGTAGAGTATACCCAGAGGGTTCTTCCATGCTCAATTTGCACTTACATCGGTTAGTTCTCTAGTGTCGATTGGCGTAATTGTCCTTCCTACTAGATAGTCGACTGCTTAATTTGTCTTTAGGAAACTTTTAGTGTGTGCTTGGTGTTTAAACACTAGTTAAGACTTACTGTGTCAATTGATCATTTCACAAGGTAGAAGATCAAAAACTTCGTCAGTCACGAAGGATTTAGGGCCTATCACGGGTTACATTGGATCCACCTCTGCCACCGTTACGACGAAGATTTGACCAACAAGGGTCGTTTGAAGTGAACGGGTCGTAGGAAACTGGGCCTTTGCCTGCTCCGCAAGGAGACTATTTGACTCTGGAGGAACCTACCATTTTTTACCTTAAGGCAGAATCTTGTAGGCCATCCAACCCTTCGATTACTAACTTGTCAGTGTTAATCTTGATTCAAGTGGTCCTTCCTGAGGTGACACCTTATGAGCACCAGCTAGTCCTACAAGAGGTAATGTAAGTGAATGTTGCTACTTCGTCTGAGAGTCATCATACTTGTGTTACGACTACGATCACAGGGGGCATATTACCTCCTCTCATACCTTCACTAGTCCAGACCACAGTGGTATCGAATCCCTCTACTTTGGTCAGTGGTCTGATACCATTATCGACATAGACCACTGCTTCATTTACTTAGAGTGTGTCGGGCCCCCTATTCTCATATGGCATACTCGACTTTGATTTGAACTCGATTCTTACCTACTCCACCTTATAGACCATGGGTATGGGGGAAGGGAGCTCAAATGATCTCGTGCAAGGGTCAATCAGGGGTGCTTCATTCCCATTTAATGTTATCCCTTACAGTGGGGGTCATATACCTCCTCTGTCCCCCTCGCTCAGTGGTTCTTTCTAAGAACCAATCGGGTCGAATGCTAATTATATCTTGTTTAGAGCAGGTAGTTTAGGACATTTTGTATTATACAATGTCATTGGGATATATGTCATTCTCTTTGTTTAGCACATTTGGGAACAACACTTTTTCTTCGGGTGTTGTCTCGGCTGGGGGAAACCCCAGTTTTGGGCAACAGAATGTCGTGCAGGGTACTATTCCTTCACAGGGAGAGACGACTGGAGTTTTCTCCACTCAGGGTCTTTGGAATACTTGGCAGTGATTAGTTCCCTTGCAAGGGATGTTGGTCTAAGGAAACCCCTTCCATTCTCAATGGAACCTTGGGTAGGGCTCTGTACCTATGCCTGTCGGATCAGCTGGGGGCATCCCCTTCCAAAATCCTTGGAACACAATGCAGGGAGCAATCCCTACACAAGCTATGTTTTCCAATTACGGGAGTTAGTTGATGATACCCCAATAGACACAGTTTATGTATGTTAGTGAAGGCCACGGTTTTTACTAGAACCATGGCTAACATTCCAACTTTTCCTGGAAACCTGGTGCCATTCAAACTCCAGGACCCTATTTTCTTATAAATAGTACACAACCTAAACTACCATTTTTGCCAACACTACATCTTCCAGACTTGGAGATATTATTGAACAACCCAATTTTTCACGATCTGCATTGGCCCCCCATGCCGACTAAGTTTCCCTCAGATATTCTGAAATTTGAAGGCAATCTTGGAGAAGATCCAGGTGATCATGTGACAAATTTTCATTAATGGTTCTCATCAAAGTCACTGAGGGACGAATCCATCGATTTGCACCTTTTTCAATGCACTCTTATAGGGGGTGCTATGAAATGGTGTATTGAGCTCGTCGCTTGAGGTACTCTTACTTAAACAACTTGGCGATGGTCTTTTTGAATCATTTCCATTTACTTGTGAGGTACGATGCCAGCACCGAATTGTTGGCAAACTTTTATAAAACCAAGGCCGACCACATCTTGAATGATATCCGAGAATGGTGATGTTGAAAGAGTTTAATTAAGGTCCAAGTCCCTCTTACTTTCTTGTTGGAGTGATTCCTGAAGTCTTTGGTTCCTTGCATATCCAAGGACGTAGCGACTTCCAGAGTGTTTTCAGAAGAGGAGGTGATTATGAGAGCGCATCATCTTGAACTAATATACTCTCAGTCTGGCATGCTCTATGAGATTTTACCAGATGCGACGTGGTCTATTCTCAATAAGGCCAAGAAAAAGTCTATCTCCATACTTTGAAATGCCCCGCTTCTGCTTCCCGAGAAGAGTGTCGACGAATTCGCCATCAGGTATGAAACTATATTATACTCGATGACACTTTGTATCGTCGATGTGTAGATTTCATTTTTCGTCGGTGCCTTATCCATGAAGAAGTAGAGCTCATTTTGAATGATTGTCACACTGGAGCATGTGGTGGTCATTTGTCTAGGTTGGAAACAACCCAAAATATTCTACGTGTAGGTTACGTTTGGCCCTCGTTAATCAAGGATTGTGTTGAGGTGTTCAAGAAGTGCCACTCGTGTCATATGTTTTATCGAAAGATGCAGGCACATTCTACTCCCATGTTTCCTGTCATCGTTGCCGGTCCTTTCACCAAGTGGGGGATTGATTTCACTACATGTCACCTAGCCTCAACCAGGGGGCATAGTTACATCATCATAGCAGTAGACTACTTCACAAAGTGGGTAGAATTTATGCCAATGTTTAACAATGACGGAGAAACAACGACTCTTTTCATTTTTAATTAGATAGTAGCACGGTTCAACATCCCGAAGGAGATTGTCAATGACCATGGAAGTCACTTCCAAAAAAAAGTGATGACTGAGTTAAATTTGAAGCTCGGGTTTAGGAAAGAACATTTGTCACCTTATTACCTGCAAGCGAATGGTCAAGTTGAAGTTGTGAACAAGTCCCTCAAGACTATTCTTTAGTGGATGATCAATTATGCCAAGTCAAATTGGCATTTTATGTTGTACTCAACGTTGTGGGCTTACCAAATGTCTGAAAAGAATACCACCAGTTTCTCACCTTTTAAAATCGTATATGGTCTAGAAGCAGTCTTACTTATTGAGTGTCAAATCCCTTCTTTAAATTCAATAGTGGAATTATTGTCGGACATTTCACCGCTTGAGGAATGCCTACTATATCTTGAGCAGCTCGATGAGTAGTGTCTTGATGCAACCTCATCCAATGAGGCTCATAAGAAATGAGTCAAGTTTTAGTATGATCGGTTTGTTCGTCCTTGGATTTTCTCCGAAGGTGATCTTGTCAGGGTCTATGATCAAGATAAAGATCCCCTAGGTGTAGGCAAGTTCAAACCCATGTGGTTCAGACCATTCATTGTGAAAGAGGTCTTGAAGAAGGGCACTTACCTTCTGGTTGATTTTGAAGGAAATGCCTTGGCAAAGCCTAGAAATGGGCTCTACCTAAAGAAGTATTCCTCTTAGGTTGGTCACTTGGGTGACTTCTTGTACATATGTATAGTTTCTTATACAGTTTTTGTCTCTTCTTTTTTTGTGGATGTGTAGTTATTTATGTCTTTTTTTTCACTGTGGCAGATGTCAAGAGAATCGAAGGTGTATTTTGGGTTCACGGATGGTGCTAGCCAACACACTCAGAGGATTGCTTCCACATATTGGGTGATTTTCACACCTAGAGGCCAGTTGTTATCTTCCAGAGGTATTTGTCTAGGTTACACTACAAAAATGTCATTGAGTACAGTGCAATAATAGAGTTGTTTCATGACGCTTTGTCACATGGAATTTCACACCTCCGGGTCTACCTAGATTCTCAGTTGGTTGTGTCCCAATTAAATGGAATTTAGTGAACCTCTCTTGATTCCTAAGGAAACCCGGAATCTTGAATCGACCCCTATATCCCCTATGGCCTTGCATGCAGACAATGATTCACTCCCAAATAGTGTTTTCTCTCAACCCTGTGTAGTGTTGAATTGGAAAAAGGCATACCAACAATAAGACGAGGATGAAGTAGAAGAAGAAAGAATCCCAAAGAAAACTAGGAGGAAAACAAACAAGGCCCTTTAATTCCCTAATTTGTCTCTATGTATACCTAATCATTTGTTCTAGATCCATAATTAGGCCACAAATGTCCTTAATTAGGACATATGGATCCCTATTAGGTCCTAAAGATACAATCAATCCTTGTAACTCCCAAAATAGGCCATGTAGATCCACAATTAGGCCCTAAATATATGAATTAAGGGAACAATCCATGGTTTATATCCTTAAACTAGGGATTGGGCCATAAGGGCCATCATTTTTACACTTAATCCTTCAAATTTGGATTTTATTCCACCCTTGGGAAAAACGTTCTATCTACAAAGCATGTCTTATAGTTTAGGGCCTTGTATATGGCTTCTTGGCCCAAAAAACATTGATAATAATATAAATCACTAGTTTTTGGCCCAAACCATGTCTTAGACCACAAGAACCATCCATCTTGCATCCTAACCTTGAAATTGGGTTCATTTTCCCTTTGTAGGGAAAATATTGAACCTCTAGAGCCTATAGTATGGTCTAGGGATTCATATATGTCTTATGAGCCCCAAAATCATGGATTGGGGACTAAATCCTATGTTTTCAACCCCAAATCATGGCTTGAACTATAATAACCATTTCTATTATGCACAATCCTTGAAATTTGATTTCTAATCCTCCTATAGGGCATACATTTCACTTGAAAACTATGTAACATCATTCAAAGCCACATGCACGTCCTATAAGCCCCATGAATCATGTATTAGGAACTAAATACTTAGTTCTTCATCCCCAATTCATGGCTTAAGCCCCAAGGAACATTCTTATTGTCCTCAATATTTGAGGTTGGGCCTCTAATCCTCCT
Source organism: Picea glauca (assembly GCA_000966675.3). Classification (NCBI taxonomy): domain Eukaryota; kingdom Viridiplantae; phylum Streptophyta; class Pinopsida; order Pinales; family Pinaceae; genus Picea; species Picea glauca. Next base: position 28,074 of record JZKD02S0787690.1, on the reverse strand, counting down.
TGTTTCAATTCATGTGTCTCATCATGACCGAGTAGCCTTAAAAATGTTCCATATACCCAAGGAAAGCATGACATAAATGACCTATTGATTGTAGCCTTTTGTATGACTGGCCAAAGTTCTGTGATGCAATTGGTCTATTTCAAAATGTCCATTTGACTCATATATATGGCCATAAGATGCATGGGAAATTTAGTCATTAGTAATTTTTAGGGGAAAGGAAGACAATGGAGTAGACAACATGTCAAACAAAGGCATTCATTTTTCCGTTTGTTGAAAGTCACTTAATAGGGATAGAATGGGGAAGCTCTTGGGGGCCTACCAATAAAATGGTATGTTAAAATTAGGATCCATAAGTAGTTTCATGTGTAGCTCACAACAATAAATGGCCTCCACTTAGAACCATGTCCTCGAGCATAGCATGGAAAAAATGACCTAGTAATTAGAGCCTTTGTCATGGCAAGTCAATGTTTCACCAAGTAATTGGCCTCTTCCAAGACAAAAAACTACCATGCATGGCATGAGAAGTTTGTTGTCAATGTTGTTCCATGGACACAAATAAATGAAGCAAGCACTACGTCAAATGAGATGTGCTTTTTCCCCTTTGAAGTTCAATTTTAGGATCCTTTCGAGGACAAAGACCTTGAAAACTATGAAGGAAATATTGATCAAACACTATGGCACAATTGGGATCCATAAGTTGTAATGTGTGTATCTCATAATGATTATGTGGTCTTTGCAAGGAACCACATGCTTCGGGTGAGCATGGTGAAAATCACCTACTAGCTAAAGTTGGTCAAAGGCATGGTGGGTTAGTTTTTTTCAATGGAAATGGGCACTTGTAAAATGGGTTTTTGGTGTAATTATGGAAATAAGATATGTGAGAAAGGTTGTGGTCATTTTCCATGGAGATATCCAACATAGTATATCGCATTCCAAACAAGGGAACCCCCCCCCCTTTTTATTGAACCACTCTTGTAGGATCCTTGCGGAGATAAGAGTCTTGAAAACTACCAATATCCTATCAATCAAATGATGCCCTATCCAGGGTCCATAAACTATAGCATGTGTTTCATGTTAACTAAGTGGTCTCTCCAAAGAACCATGCACCCAATGTGACCATGGATAAAATGAATTGCTTATTGAATCCTTTGGAATGGCAAGTTAGTTTAATACCATGCAACCAACATCTCCCTAAATGGGTGCCTCGGCCACATGAGAAAGGTTATTTGTTAGTATTTTTCTATGGAGATAAAGGCAATGAAGAAAACGACATGTCAAACATAGTAAGATTTGTTTTGCTCATTGAAACTTGTTTACATGAACCTTTTAATGACATTAAGGGTCTTGAATGCTATTGAGGGCTCATTAGTGAAACAATATGTTGGAATTGGGATATGCAAGTTGTAATGTGCACATCCCATCGGAATTAGGTGGATTTTGCAAAGAAAAATGCACCTAAGAAGAGCATGGTGAAAATGACATGTCGATCAAAGCCTTTAGCATAGCATGTCAGTGTTCTACCATGCAACTAGCTTCTAAACCAGGACCCTGATGACATGTATGGTCATGCAATGTGTAAGAGAGATTATCATTATATTGTTATGTAAAGACAAAACAAATAGAACAAACAACACATCAAATCGAGGCAATTTATTTTCTCCCATTTTACACAATCCTTTCAGGGACATAAGTATAAAATGCATCAGGGGACTCTCTATAAAACGATATGACATAATCAATATCCACAAGTTGTAGAATGTGTGTCCAAAGGAGAATATGTGGCCTATGGAAAGAACCATTTTCTTGGGTCGAGCATGGAGAAAATGACCCATTGAGTGGATCCTTTGGCATGGCAAGGCAATGTTCTACCATTCAACATGACTATTTTGAAACGTGTGTTTGGAATGTAAATATGAACATAAAATTTGCAGGAAAGTTCATTGTTAATATTGTTTTGTAGAGATGAATCCAATGGAGAAAATTAATTCACCATTGAATGGATACATTTTTTTGCTCATTGTAGCTTGTTTTTATGAATCTTTTAGGGATACATGTCTCGAAAGATTTTAGGGGTCTACCAATTAAATGGTATACCATAATTGCAATATGTAAGTTGTAGTGTGTGACTCTCATGTTTAATAAGTAACTTTGATAAAGAATTGTTCACCCTGTGTACGCATGGTAAATATGACCCAATAATTAGGGTTGTGTTGACAGGAAAAAATGATTGTCCATAAACTAGAAGAACGGGTAATGTTCAGGGTTGTCTAAGTAACCCAAGTCATTCGGTATAACTCATTCTGACGGGTTTAATGGCTTCGTTAGCCAATCTGAAAATCCTAAAAGAAACTAAATAAAAGAAAGAAATAACTCTCAATTAAGGAAAAGATAGATAACTCTCATTTATGTACATTATTTACAAGCTGCAAGTTTTAATCAAAACTTACAAAAATCGATGGAAAAATAAATTTCTTGTAGGAAGCAGATAGAGAAAGAACATAAAAATCTTCTTCTTCTTTTTTTCCTTTATAAATCTGAAAAAAACTTGTAAAAATTTCAATGAAACATGAACATGTGGATAGTCAAAAGTTGAACCATAAATCCTAGTTTCAGTGATATATGAATAACAAAAAAAATAAAAATACAAAGAAGCTAACTTGTTAGTGAGTTAGCGATATGTATCTCCAAGCATCTACATGAGTGGTGAACATCCCACTACCATGTCCAAGAAATAAATATGCAATGAACCTTATGACTGTTCTAAATAAATTCAGAACATATATGGCAGTTTAAGTTTTAATGACAGAAAAGGAGACACAAACATAAACCTGTGATCTCATAATTACATATGATCGCAGCAAGATAAATCTGAAAGCAACCTATGCATATTATCATTCAATTAAAACTCAAAGACAAATCCTATTGTTTTTATCGAAGATATGATCACAACATTTATATTTTGAGAAGCAAGTTTTAGATGGTATTTATAATATAAACATCATGTGCATCGTAGATCATTTAATCCAAAGATATCAGACCTATACATGCAACAGAGTTAACAAAACATAAACAACAACATTATAAACAAGAGGCTAAAGCCAAAATGTGTATATGTCATTATATTAAGTTCTAAAATTACTTGTCCATCTCTTGCTCTCAACCCAAATGGTTTTCATTACAAAGTACAGAGTATTTAAAGAGTTTATGGAAGCTTAACTTCCTATCTTCTAATATAGGAGTAGATCTCAAAAATATCTGAAACTTTACAAATATAGGAGGCCTGAAAACTCTCATAATCTACTATATCTTCCAAAATCTATGAAAGTTTTTATCCAAATACAAAATAAGCATAGAGAGATAACAAATCAACTAAATCCAACATGCTCCATCCCATTATCTCAACATCAGATACATTATACCCTGAAAAATTGAAATGAGAGCAATGTTAGATAATTATTGATAACTAATTACTAATTTTTATTTAAAAATGACTTGAATTCAAACTAATTTAAAAAAAAAAAGATAAGCTACGGGTTTTTGTAGCTAGTTAAAATAGTAAAAATCAAAATTAAAAAGAAATAAAATCTAATCTATTTTATTTTCAAAACAGAAGCAAATCAAAAAACATAACAACTATTTGCTATTTCATCCATTTGACCAAGGAGAATATGAATTCATGATAGTGGAATTTGTTGGGTTGTTTCTTTTTTAATGATCATTTTATTAAAGTGCTTAATCCTCTTGTTTACCAATTTAAAATCTGAATTACTCTCCTTGTGCATGTGGTATTTCTTGACAATTGGTTGGTCAACCATATCAGAAAATGGCTCAATAGTAGGGGCATGAAAGTCATTCTCTTTATCACATCTAAAAATCTCCTTCAATGTATGAAAACAGACCATGGCATTTTTTCCCAATGGGTTTTGAACTGCAGCAGAGAATAGATCTGTGATAGCTTGGTCTTTTGTGAATAAACACATAGGTATTTGACAGCATGGTTAGCTATACAGGGGATGGGGTTTATTATGAAATGCAAAGGTGAATCTATTGTGTTCTCGGGCGAGGTGAAATCGTTAATATACAGGCAAACTTCCCAAGTATCCCCAATCTGGATAATGCTCAAGGTGAAAAAGATCTGACAGTGGGTTAAACTTTCATTTTTGATAAAGATTAATCATTTTATGCAGAATCATAACAGATATAAAAGCATATAATCTTGAACCCTATCCAAACCCATAATAGGCTTGAATCTCTGAGCAAAACGAACCAAAAATGCTTACCTCAGCCACAAAGAAATTCTGAGATTTTTCCCTCCAAAGGA
>JZKD02S0787689.1:835448-848308 GCA_000966675.3 Picea glauca | reverse complement strand
TATCCCCTATAATCTCTCACACCTAAACCCTAATCTCTAATCCATTTAACTTTTATCACCCCCAACCATGATGACCCTAATATAATCAATACGAATTATGACCATTGGTGCCTATAATTTCTATCCCTTATCATCAATTAAACCATATGGCCCCTTTAATTTTTAATATATGTAACCTTTAACACTTATAACCCCCAACCTATATATGTCATAGCACCTATAAATAATAACTCGTTTATCCCTTAATCCCTATAACACCTAACCACTTAAATTCATTTTCCCCTAACTCATGTAACATCTAAAACTTAACCTCTATATTCTATAACCTATAACCATTTAATCACTAACTCTTATAACCACTCTCATCCATAACCTCTAATATAACTCTATAATGTTTAACTCTTTAAAGCCCCAAAATCCAAACATATCATATCTAACCTCTATAACCCCTAATATAACCCATAACTTCTATAACCTATATACCTTAACATTCATAACCATTGACCATATAAATTAATCCTTATAACCCCTTACCTCTAACACTCATCATCCCTAATTCTTAACACATATAACCCATATAACATCTTTACTTCTTATAACATGTCTCTACTATTCCTATAATCTATCAACTATAACCTATAAATCCTAAACCATATAACCATTATAACCCTTAAACCTTATTACCCTGCAAACTTATCCCTTCCAAACCATCACTAATAATTATAAACCGTAATCCTTCTAACTCATAAACCTTAAAACTTATTACGCTAACCCTTAATCCATAACCCTTAACTCCTTTAACCCATACTAATATAACCCCTTTCTTTTAACCACTATAAACCCCATCCTTTATAACTCAAAACACAAATAAACCCTAACCCCTCACCCATAAAACCATTATACCCATATCACCTAATTGTTAAAAACTATAAACCCTATAAAACCTAAAACTTATACTAACTAATATCTCCCTTAAACCCACTAATCATAACCCTTGTAACCCCTAAACCTTTATCCTAAACCTTTATCCTCTACAATTTACAATCCTTATAACCCATAACACCTCACCTTTATCACTAATGTATCTCCTAACTATTTAACCCCTTACTCCCAAATCCTTATAACATTCATATCCTAAAACCCCTAACACAAATAACCCATAACCCTAAACACTCATAACCATTAGCTATTATAAATCATAACACTTTTGTGTATCTTTTATATCTTTGAATATAACTCTTACCCCTACAACCCTTGACCCCTATAAAAATTATCAACCTTACCTCCCTAACCCTTAATGACTATAATAAATATTAATTGTAACATTTATAACCTTAACAATTATAACTACTAACTTCTATAACCCCCAACACATAACGTGTATAGATTATATAATCCACAAACCCTTTAACTCTAAAGATTTAAAACCCTTAAAGCTTGTAACTGCTAATCACTTTAATCTATATATTCCCTAACCATTGTAACCCAATGATCTTATCCCTCTCCACTATATACCTTATATTCTCCAAATCATATACATATATAACCCTTATACCCAAAAATATATATAATTGTATCACTATTAACTCTTGTAACATTTATCACCCTTAACTCATATATTGCTTAACAAGTAGAATATTTTTCCAACAACCTATATAACCACTATAACCTTAATTTGATCTATAAACTCAATTCACCTAGTCATCCCTTGTATTACCCATATAACCAAAATCAACCCTATTTCTAATACATTTAAACTCTAATTTCTAATCTAATTTCTAACCCTTATAATTAATAATATAATCCATAACCCATATAAACCATAAAACACCTAATTCTTAACCCATGACACCTAAATTACCTAACCCTTATAACACCAAATCATTACAAACCCTAATCTATATAACCCCTAAATACTAGCTTATAACCTTTAATCTCAAAAATCCCAACTCCTAAACCCTCACTTTAATAACCTCTTCCACCTAACTCATTATTAAATAACTCCTAACATCTATAACTCTTGAACCATGTAATTATTAAACACTACAGGTGGTGTTAACTTATAATATCGTTAATCCTTAGAACACATATAATCACCAATGCCTAACATATATAAGATCAATAAGCCTTATCCACTATGACTGCTAATAGAAAAAACATAGAACTCCTCTTGCCCCTAACCCCTATAACCCATAAATCATCATTCTTACTCATTATGTCCCCATAATATAACCCCTAAAATTTTCAAATGCTAGAACACATAACCCATATATCCCATAATATTCGACCACAATACATATAACTATAATCTCTAACCTCAATAACTCCTAATATTTTTAACACCTAAATCACAATCCCTATACATTGCAACTCACAAATGATTCAATATATATAACCTTAATGCATATAACATGTAAATAATAATCCCTATACTAACCCTTAACCACCATGATAACTAAGCATCACAATATATATAATGTATATAAAATATTTCATCATATATTGTATCACCCTTAATCTTAAAAAGTCAAAACTCTTAAAATCTAATAATAATGAACATTTAACACCTAAACCTTATAATTACCTTTACAACCTTGCATATTTAACCCTTATAACCTACAATATAACTCAAAAGACTTATAACCCTTAAACCCTAACACCTATAACACTAACAAGTAAAACTTATAATCCCTTATATCCCCTAAAACCTTTATAACCTAAATTCATATAACAACTAATCCTTATATCCCAAACCTATAAAACTTATAACTTCTAAATTTAATACTTATAACCCCTCACCCTTATAACATGCTACCCTATATCCTTTTACTCTTAATCCATATAATCCTTATCACCCCTATAATCCACAATGTGACACCTAACTCATATAACGCCTTTTTTTTTTAACTATTATCACCCTTAACCTTCTTGACATTATAATAATAATTGATGTAATTGATCACCCTCATAACCCCTATAACTTTAAACCATATAACCCCTATAATAATTACTCTTTAACATTTATAATCAATAGAAACCGTAATCCATATAAACGTGTAATCCTAAATCGTTATGACCTCTATAACCTTAACCATATAACTCCTAAATTCCAAACCTTATAAACACTAGCCCCCAACATGTATAACTCAAACACATAATCTTGATGAATACTTACATGTGGCTTGTATAAACCCTCATCTTTAAAGCCTTGTAATATAAACCTTAGGATGTATATCACATGACTCTTATAAACCATAATAGTAGCACATATATTCTTTAACGTTTATCTATTTAACCATTATAATCCTTAATCCATGTCACAATCATCATCTAACCCAAATTAGCATGGGAGGACTTAACATTTACAACATTTGTAATCCCTAATCCACATTCTTTAACTTATATAACATATTACCCTTACAAATTCTAACCACTACCATTGATAACCCTTAAACACTAACCATTGTAACCTTAATTACCCTATAGTGACTATTAGATTAATTAGCTCTATATACTATAATCAATATATATCTTATAATCCCCAACCCTTATAAACCTTACCACATAAAACCAATAAAATTTAATTTCTAACTTTTATAATTTGTAATAACTAGCATAACCACTAACACTTAACCTATATAAGTATTAATACTTAACCCTTGACCCATCTCTCTCTCTCTCTCACACACACACACACATATGTATGTATGATCCTAACCATGAGATTTCTTAACCCATATAACCCTTGACTTTTACAACCCCTAATCTTTAACCTCTAATTCCTACAACCCCCAATTCTTAAGCAATAATAATAATGATCTCTGATATTTAACACCTTAAACCTATTTTTCATAACCCATATACTAATATCTATAACCATCAACCCCTTTTACTATTAATACATATAACCTTTAATATTTATAATACATATAACACTTATATCCCATTATCCTAAACCTTATATCATCTAGCTCGCCTAGTAAAAATTCTTATAACCATTAATCTTTAAACCTTAATACTTATATCCTCTAACTCTTAACCATTAATATTAATAATGTCTAACAATGCATAGATCCTAATATCTATAGCTCTATTAATCCTTAAATGATATAAGCATTAACACATATAATTTCTAATACATAATTTGTAACACGTGATTTCTATAGCACCTATAATATTTATCCCCTATAACCCATAAGTACTAAACCATATAAATCCTCTCACATATAGCTCCCAATACATATCATGTAAATACCAATATCTAATATAACCCCAATAACCCATTAACTTTAATCCCTAACCATTATATCCCTTAAGATACCCTCAAATATATAATCCATAAACAATAATATCTATAACACTTAACCACTATAACCCCTAACCACTATAACATATAACCTTTATCACCCTTATAACTCTTATCAATACTTAATATCTATAATCCCTTACCCCCTACCACTATATCATTAACCACTATAATCACTAATAACATTAAAACTCCAACCACTATAATCACCAACACTTTACTCATATCGTCGATGTAACCACATTCTCTAATTTAACTCATATAACCCATGTAACCCCAAATATGTAATCTATATAACCCTTATCAACCTTAGACACTTATAACCTCTAATAAAATTCATAACACTTATAACCCCTATAAACTGCCAAGACTTCTAACCTTTAATATATCCCATGTAAACACTTATAATCCCCAATACATATAATTTCTAAGATTTATCACTCCTTACACCAGTTCCCAAACCCTTAAAGCCTATAACTCTGACACACAAATCCAATAATACATAATACATAACTCCTATAAACTTTAACCCTTAACTCCTATAACTCCTAAAATCTACAACACTTAACACATATGACTCCTAACAACTATAATCTATGTGCCCTATTCCCCCTAATCACTTTAATTCTATAATATGTAACTATTACAACCAATATCACACATAACCCATGTACCACTAATATAAACCACATAATCCATAATCTATAATTGGGACAATTCATATCACCTATAATCCCTAATATAACCACTAACTCCTACAACCTGTAAACTTAACATTAAATCCATGTCAACTCTAACCTTGCAACCATGAATCCATAACCGCTAATACCTATAATTTCTGATTTTAAACCTTAAAAATTAACTCTTATAACTCCTAACACCTAATACATATACAACCATCATCAATTTGACATATGATCCTTAACCTCTATAATCTCTTAGTACATACTATTATAACCCAAAACCTCTATAATCCCTCACATGTAACCCGTAATATTTATTCCATTTAAATTTTTTCACCACCCAACTACAATGAACCTCAATATAACAAATACACATTATAGTCCTAATTCCTATACGTCCTAACCCTTATCATCTCTTAAACCCTATGTTCATATAACCTTTAATACGTGTAACCCTTAACACTTATAAGACCTAACCTATAAATGTCATAACACCTATGACTACTAAAAACTATATAGCCCTTGATCCCTTTAACACCTAACCCTTTTAATTCCTTTAACCCTTAACTCATATAAATATTGTACTTAACTTCCTAAATTCTATAACCCCTAACCATATAATGACTAACTCTTATAACCATTATCATCATTAACTTCTCATATAACTCCTCTAAAGTCTAACTCTTTATAGACCCTAATTCCTAACCCCTACAACCCTTAACCACTAAATATTATAATATATATCACAACTAACCTCTACAAACTATAATATAAATCATAAATTCTATAACCTTATAACTTATAATTGATAAACACTCACACCTAAAACCCCTTACCCCCAACAATTACTATCCCTAATTTTTTACCCATATAACACATATAATCACTTTACTCCTAGAACACATCTCTATTGAATTCAATAAGATATCAATTATAACAAGTAGTAAATGAAGCTATAAACCCTAAAATATATAACCATTTTAACCCTTAATCTTTATTACCCCTAACAGTTATACCTTCCAAACCATAATTACTAATGCATATAACCCCTAATCCATATAACTCATAACCTTTAACACTTATAATAGTAATCCTTAAGCCATATTCCCTAACCCCTTTAACCTTTATTAATTTATCTACTTTCTCAAATCCATATAACCCCAATCCTTATAACACTAAATTGATATAACCACTAACCATAAAACATTAACCTATTACACCTATGAATTCTAAACCTAACCTCTCACCATATAGCCCATTAAACCAATATCACCTAACCATTGAGAACTAAAACCCTTATAATTCTTGACACATATATTATCTAAGTCCTTTAACTAATATCACCCCTAACTCTCCCCCCAGTATAACCCATGTAACCCCTAAACCAACATCATATGTATAATTAATTTAAATCCTAATAGTTATAATTTGTTACTTTCTAATATCTATAACATCTTTATCACTTAACACTCAAATCCCTTAGCATATATAACCCCTAACATTTATCCCCTCTAACCCCTAAATACTAGTATGTATAACCATTAACCATTAATACCTATATCTCTAATCCATAATTAACATGTGTAACCTCAACCCGTTAACCCTTATAAATATTATATATTATAAAATGAAACACTTATAATCTGTACCACATATATATTATATATCATCAAATATAACTCTTATCCCCTACATCCCCTAAACATATAGTACCCCAACCCTTAAACCTCCTTTTCTGTAGGAAGAATGGGCTAGGAAAACAAATCTTTACTTTGATGTTTTTACTTTATATTGATTTCAATAACATAATAGACTTTGTACCCTAACTAATAGCTTTGGATGATCACAATCATATGGATATTGGCCACTAATATCTGTTGTTGGATAGTTGGTTGTCATTGATATCAACCCTTGGAGCATTTGAGATATCCCATAGTCATGGTTGAGATTGATCGTAAGTTAGTTTTCGTTGATGTCAACAAGAGTGGCTGATGTTAGCAGATGTGATGGGCGCATTTGATGAAGTCTACATGAAGCCTCGAAGGTGTGGTTATGGAACCCAAAATTAATTAAGGAAAAAGGTCATGAAGGATAGTGTAAATGCAAGTAACCCACTCATGGATGGATAGTCATTTTCATGTCATTTCCAGTGATAGGTGGTACACCACGTGGCTCCTCATGGTCAGGGAGATATTACCTCATGATGTTGGAAGCCTTGAAGAATGGTTAAGAAGACCCTAATTGGTTACAAGTCACTAATGAAATGGTACAGTGGTTGCAACAAGAAAGTTAAAGAAACCCTAAGATCAAGGATAGAAGTTACTTGGAAAAAGTATAAATAGACCTCAAGGAGTCTCTCATAAGCACACACACACACACATTCATTGAATATCTATCTTATGAGAATATTTTGGTCTATTGGCGGATCGGAGGTTGAGTATGAGGAAACGAAGAAAGTGTGAAGGAAGAGAGAAAATTTTGGAGCTGCAGAGAGCTAGAGTTTTTCTATAACCATAATTAAGCATGCCCTCATGAGTCAGATTGAGGGTGCTATGTGAGGCACCCCCGCGGGTTGTATACAACTCGTTGCATGAGGCCCCATTCGACAACAGGCTTAGTCCTGTGAGGAAAATACATAATGGGGAATATAAGTTAGTGCGATGTTGTTGAGGACTGAGGTAAATCTACAGGTCTCTGTATCATGATCATAGGCACCAGGTCAGTTACAAATGTAAAGTTCAGTTACAAATGTAAAGGTATGTTATTTTGTGTGTTATGAGGTTGCATCTTGGTGATATTGTGGAACATAATTGAGGCATGTCTTTGTGAGTTTTTGTGTATGCCTTGATGCCCATATTAGATTTATTGTACATGTTGGTTGAGGGATAATTGTTGAGGTACATTATTGATGCATATATTGGATATATTAGAACGTGGTTTATACTTTAGGCACATGATTTTAGGTGCATCTTAGTTATATGTCGATGATGTGATGGTCATGCCTTTGGTATCTTATTGAGGCATTGGTATATGTATGATGCACATATTTGGTGCATGGTGTGAGGCATATTCTTCGTAAATGTATGAGGTGCATGTCCTGGTGATATTTGTACATATTGATGTACACATTAGTGATGTTATTATACATTTTTTAGTAGAACATCTTCGCTAATTTGTATCTTTTTTTTTTGTTTGTTAATTTGTGCAGGACCTACGATTAACCTGTGGCTTGAGAAACCGCGACTCAGGGGCATCTAAGCCGTCAAAATCACCCGGGGATCGCACCCGGCCTGAGCCACACCAACCCTTAACATGGTTGGATTTTTTGTCCCCGCAGGTTTCGAACCGGTGACTTTAACATCACGGAGTGGCTTAACAACACACTCCGTCACCGACTGTCCTACACCTCGGGGACTTCGCTAATTTGTATCTTGCTATTGTGGTTATCTTGGTTTTTTTTGAGGCACTTCATTGATGATATCCTATGAGATAGTACAGGTTTGATACATGGTTGATGTACATGATATGGTACATCGTTGATGTACATGGTATGGTACATTTTGGTACATGGTTGATGCATGATATGGTACATAGTTCATACATGGTTGATGCACTTGGTATGGTACATGGTTAATGTACTCAGTTGATCTACATAGTATGGTATAGGTTGGTACATGGTTGATGCATGATATGGTACATGTTTGATGTACATGGTTTGACGTACATGGTTTGGTGATGTTTGAGAATTTCATTGAGAGATGTTTTGGGTGATCGAGGATCTGGTTTTGTATCATAGATAGTGGCAAGTTAGATACCTTTATAGGTTGATGTGAAAGGTTGGATACGGTGACAGTGACAGGTTGGTTGATGTGATAGTGATAGGTTGGATACATTGATAGGTTGGATGTAGTGACAATTTGATTAAAGTTGGTTGATATATCAATGATAGTTATTTTGGTAGTGAAAGTTTGGTCTACACTTATATTTCAAGGTGGCGGGATGGGGAAAGGAAAGGGGGTTGTATCCTTCTTCCGGTTGGTGTCGAAGAACTCAGGGATTTGGAACTTACTTCAGGTTGGAGTATGAGCATTAAGGGGTTGTAGCCTCCTTCTGGTTGGAGCCAAATAATTCAAGGAGTTATAGCTTCCTTCAGGCTAGATCATGTAAATATGGAGTTGTAGCCTCCTTCCAATTGCATCTGGAGAATTCAGAAGTTGGTGCTTCCAATGAATGTAAACTTTGATATATAAGAAAGCATTCTTCGGTTTTCTCCCATTTGGGTTTCGACGTAAATTTTGGTGTACTATTTATTTGATGTGATGTTTCTTATGTTTATATGCTCATTGAATACAATCATAGATGATACATTGATGTTATATTGTTGATAAAGTTGAAGTTTATATATTGTGGTTAAAAGTGGTTAAAAATGGTAAAAGTGTTCATACCGATTCACCCCCCCTCTGAGTAGTCCAACAATTGGTATCAAAGAAGGTTCCTTCAGGAAATATTTTAACCACTAGAAGGTAGATCATGGAGAGAAACAATGTGTATATAAATGGAATACCACAGTTCAAGGGTCAGAGCTATGAGATGTGGAGTATCAGGATGAAAACATTTTTATATGAATAGGATTATGATGTTTGGAAATCATTTATTAGAGGATACACCACTACAAATAAATTGAATACTGCACCCAAGAAGGAATTGAAAATAAAAAAATATATATCAATGGATTTCATCTAGGAAGGATTACCTGATCCGATAAGAGAGAAAGTTGGAAAATGTTCATCAACTAAAGAAATTTTGGATAATATTCATAATATCTACTTTGAGAAGTCTTCCATCACAAAGCTAAATAATTATGAAGAATATACATGAACATAACAAGAAAAAATATTCTTATCATGTCACACTGGTGCAAACCCCCCTTCTCTCCAAGGGTTGCACGACCTCCTGGTCTAAGATCTTCACAAGACTAAGCAGAATTAGCTCTTCGAGTCCTTACTTTCCCTCTGAAACAATTCACTTAGGCCCCTTTTTCTTTTAGCACAGGTCATATGACACCCGCGATCTCTTCTAAGAACTCTTTCTAATTTTCTTATATTTCTAGTGCTAGCTCTTCCACACTAGCCCCTTTCCGCATATGACCTTGGGATGTGACCCTAGGCTTAGCTCCTTAAGCGTTTCAGGCTTTGGACTTTTTGATTGTTGCCTCTTCCAATTCTTCCAAATTTCGAACTGTGAATTCCTCTGAACGTGATCTACAACTCTCATAAATTGAACAACTAATAGTTATGATCTCTTCGGATTCTTGCCTTTGCGAATATTTAACACACTCAACTCCACAACTCCTGATTTTCAAATCAGGAATTATCTCCACACATAGAGATCAAAGGTCCTCCTTAACCAATGATCAACGGCTTAGATCGCACCCTTCTCCCACTTTGAAACTTTGGGTTTCGGCGTTTTTGACAAGGAATCCACATTTCTCTCCCAAATCACGAACCCTGAATTATCCATGGAAAATCAACAGTCTTTATCTCTCCCGGAACCAACGGTTGAGATCCACTTCGCGACTTCATGCTTCAGAGATTTTCACCCCTGTTCACTTCAAACCTTCCTATTTGTGAATTATGAAGGATCCTCGCGACTAACCAGTGCGTGAATTCTCCAAGATCTAATGGTCTGAAATGATTTGGCTCCTCTTGGGTGAATCTTGATCCTTTATCTTGTCCAACCTTCAAAAATTATTCTTCTCAAGGATTTCTCCCGCTAAATCCTATGTACTTGTTCTTCCTTTGAACTTTAAATTCCTCTAAGGAATTTATTCAACACTTAGTTGATTTTCGGTCGTGTGCAGTCCTTGCAACTGACCTCTACACTGTCTTATAAGAAAAACCAAATTATTTCTCCAAGTCAAAGAATTCTCATACACACTCCTTGCGCTTAATTTGCACACTTTACATACAAAAGTTCCACGCTATCTCTTATGAGCTTCAAGTCAAAAAAGACTCACTCACATGCACTCCTTGCATAAACTTACAGAAGAGAAACAATTGAAACTTATTCAATTCTTCATGAATTCATTCATTCACCATGAACCTCATACACTCATAAAAATCATAACAGCAGTAAAACTGTAAAACAAGATCAACACTATGAAAATGGATAAATTCTCCTCTATTATATTCAATCCAAAAACTCATGGTTACCACTGTTATCTCTTACAAACAATACAATAAAAAATGTGTCTCAACCACGACCACTTTTCGTTCTTCTTCCTCCTATCTAAGTTCTATCACCTTCTTCTCTAGCGGTTACCTACTCAACTTAATTAAATGAAAACTAATGACTAATAAGAGATAATATCCTACACCTGTAATATCTTAGATTCATGTAAGGATTTACAATGATCTGTCATTTCAAAACGTGGCTCAACTTTACATACAACTATTTAATTAACGATAAATTCAAAAAACAATCTCCACACCACTACCAACCTCGTTAAGAATCAGTTTGGTTCTTTCAATGTGTTGAGGTGTCGATTTCGGCTTCCACTTTCTCTTTTCTTTATTCGATAGATATGCTCATGCATCATACTCCTCTAGCTAAAATATTCATGGAC
This sequence comes from Picea glauca, assembly GCA_000966675.3. NCBI lineage: Eukaryota > Viridiplantae > Streptophyta > Pinopsida > Pinales > Pinaceae > Picea > Picea glauca. The sequence goes on along the minus strand of JZKD02S0787689.1, from coordinate 836,694 downwards.
TCATGTACATGGGCTCTTGCATTACTTTTCCATGCTTCAAAATATCAGGTTCAGTTACCCAACTTGAATATTCCACTGGGTGATCTTTCCACTTCACTAAATATTCAAGGTACATCTTTCTTCTGGTTTTCTTTCCAACTCTTTGTTCTAAAATTTTCTCCATCTGAGGTTTTCTACTATGGGCATATATTCTTCCCACTGAATCTCTTCCTGATCATCTAATTCTCCTACGTCATCTCTGCTATAATGATACAGGTCTAAAATGTTGAATATCGGTGATATCCCAATATTGTCTAGCAACTCAATCTCATAAGCATTTGCTACAAATTTTCTGAGGATCTTGCATGGTCTTATCTTCTTCATCTTCAACTTATTATATGTTCCTCTTGGAAACCTTTCCTTTCTCAAATGAGCTAAAACTTCATCTCCCACTTCAAATTGAACTTCTCTTCTTTTCTGATCAAATTTGTTCTTATCCTTTTGATTACTATCCTGTAGTTGTCTCCTAACTTGATCACGAAGTCTTTGCATTTCTATAGAAAAATATTCTGTTGCAGTGCTTCTGAACTCATCTTGTTTTAATTCTCTCAATTATGTAATCCCTCTTGGATGTCTTCTATATAATATCTCAAATGGACTTTTCCTAGTGCTCCTATTTACTGAATTATTAAATGCAATTTATACCTGTGCCAAAATTTGATCCTGTTGATGACCTTGTTCCATGACTAAACTCCTTAACAAATATCCCAAACTCCTATTCACCACTTCATTATGTCCATCTATATGAGGGTGATATGTTGAACTAAAGGATAAATTAGTGCCCAACCTCTTCCATAGAGTCCTCCAAAAGTGTCCTACAAACTTAGTGTCTCTGTATGAGACTATACTTCTGGGAAATCCATGTAGTCTCACAACTTCTCTAAAAACAAAATTGGCTATGTGTGTAGCATCATTTTTTTTTGGCATGGTATGAAATGTTCCATCTTGAAAATTATATCAACCACAACAAATATGGAATCACTTCCCTTCTAGGTTCTAGGTAATCCCAATACAAAATCAATACTAATTGCATCCCAAGGCCTTTCTGGAATAAGAAATGGTTGATACATGTAGAAATTTCCAGGTCCTATTAGCTGTCTTCTTGGTCTGTCTTTGACCAAGCTAAGACTCTAAGTTTTCTGCTGTCATATATTTTAATTTCTGTTGTTTTATAACAGCCAACTGTAGTTTTTGTTTTGCTGATTTG
>JZKD02S0787689.1:812122-830716 GCA_000966675.3 Picea glauca | reverse complement strand
CATGTCTCCTCAAAATCACCAAAAAGGTAATTTAATGTTCACTTTTGCCAAAAGTGACATAATGTACTTTAACCAAAGTCAAAGTACAAATAGACATAAAGTACTAGGAAAAAGTGCCAAATAACTTTCCCACATGTGCTAAGGAGGGAAAACACATGGGGAACACCTCGTCAGGTACTAAACTCAACAATACAAACTAGTGGTTTGTCTCTTTCCTTTTACATGTTGACAAATCTTACATCGGTCTACAAATCTATTCACATTTTCCCTCATACCTGGCCAATAATACAAACTATTCAACTGTGAAAATGTTTTTCCATGACCGAAATGTCTAGATAGACCTCCATTATGTTTTTATTTCAACAAATTATCTTTCATTGAGCATCTTGGTATCCACAATTGACTTCCTTTATAAAAAAATCCATCCTGGATTAAATATTATTCCCATGATTTATTATCCCTCAACAAATGATTTTCATATTCTTCATAAGCCTCCTTAAAATCTGGATCATCCTGATACATTTCCCTAAGGTGATCAAACTCTAAGGTATTCACTTGGAATTCCTGTACAACCAAACTCCTCCTGATCAAATCATTTGCAACTATATTAGCACTTTGAGAAATATGTTTAAGGAAAAAAGTAAAATTGTGCATGAATTCTACCCACTTAGCATGCCTCTGATTCAACTTATCTTGCCTAGTAATAAATTGCAAATCTTGATTATCACTATACAAGACAAACTGTTTTGGAATTAGATAGTGTCTCCATTTCTTCAAGGATTGAATCATTGCATAAAATTCCTTGTCACATGTGGAATATTTCTCCTTAGTTTCATTCAACTTCTCACTGAAATAAGTAATTGTCCTATTATCTTGACTCAAAACTCCTCCAATGGCTATTCCACTTGCATCACATCTTACCTGAAATGTCTTTCCAAAATATGGTAAAACAAGAATTGGTTGTTCTGTTATCTTCTTTTTCAACACTCTGAAGATTTTCTCATCATCCTCTGTCCAATTAAAATACTTATGTTTCCTTTTCATATTGTCCATTATGGGTGCACATATACCACTAAAATTTATGATAAATTTCCGATGAAAACTTGCTAACCCATGAAAACTTCTCACCTCAAATATGCTCATTAGTGACGAACATTATTTGATTTCTCTCACCTTCTATGTATCCATCTTCAATTCATTTGAAGAGATAACAAAACCCAAATATATGAGTTTTGTCTTCATAAAAGAACTTTTCTTCAAGTTTATTAACAACTTTTCTTGATGCAACTTCCTCGTCACTAATCTCAAGTGTTTTAAATGTTCTTCCTCTATTGTTTTGAAAAATAATATATCATCCAGATATATAATGGAAAATTTACCTATGAAGTCTTTCAATACTTCATTCATCAACCTCATAAATGTTCTTGGAGAATTCGTCAATCCAAATGGCATGACTAGACATTCAAACAAACCTTCATTTGTCTTGAATGTTGTCTTCCATTCATCTCCCTCTCTCATTCTTATCTGATGATATCCACTTTTTAAGTCTATTTTTGAAAAATAGCTTGATCCACCCAAAAAATCCATCAAATCATCCATTATGGGTAAAGGGAATCTATACCTGATGGTAATCTTGTTGGTGGCTCGGGAATATGTACACATTCTCCATCTTCCATCATTATTTGGACTTAATACAGTTGGCATTGTACATGGGCTTAGACTTTCCCTGACTAAACCTTTATCCAACCACTCCTAAGCTTGATTCTTAACTTCTTCATTCTCTCGAGGTGTCAACCTATACGCTGCTTTGTTTGGAAAATTGGCTCCTGAAATCAAGTCAATATGATGGCTAAAACTCCTAATGGGTGGTAATGAGTGAGGGAACTCATCCACCACTTTATCAACAAAATTCTCTAAAAAATCTTGGATTTCTTCAGGTAAATCATAAATGGAAGTATTAGTAAGGATGAATCTTGGCTTCTTTACTACAACAAATTGCATTTCTTGATCTTTCTTAATCTCCTTTAAGAGTTCCTTCCCACTCATGAGAATTATTCGTATGCTATCTTCTTCCTTTTCTTTCTTCTCTTCTATTGGCAACAACATGTGGGTTCTACCATTTTTCTATAAAGTGTAAGTATTCTTTCTCCCATCATGAATGAGATTGCTATTAAACTGCCATGGTCTCCCCAACAAAATATGACAAACATCCATAGGAATTACATCACACAAAATCTCATCTTTATAACCTCTTATTTTAAATTCAACTTTGCATTGTTGACATACCATTACTTGATGTCCTTTCTTCAACCACAATATTTTATACGGGCTTGGGTGTGCATTTTTCTCCAGCTCCAACTTCTCCACCATCTCTATGGATACTAAATTATCAATGCTCCCAATGTCTATAACCATCTTGGAAACTTTGTCCTTTGTTTTACAAGCAGTTCTGAACAACTTTGTTCACCTAAATGAGTATTCTATTTCCTTCTCTGGATTTAGAGGAAATTTCCTCATCATAAGGTTATGTCCTCCTTCTGTTGCTTCTGCTTCCTCATTCTTCCGGGCTTCATAAATGTGTGCTTCTCCTCCTCCTTATTTTTTCCTCTCGGGACATTCCAAAGACATATGTCATGTCTTTCCACAAACATAACATTTGACTTCACCTCCTCTACCTCTTCCACTTACTCAAGGAAAATAATTTCTCCTACCAAATGGTCCTCTTTCGAGAAATTCCTCTTCTTTCAAAGTGACCATATGATTTCCTGGTCTCATCCTTAATTTTATGTGCCTTATCACAGACAACTCCTTTACCTCTATTTGAGCTTCTGCCTCTACTTCATTGACTCTAGTTTCTGGCCAACTTTTCTTCTGCTTTTAGTGCATTCTAATAAGAATCCTCCACTATCCTTATGGTCATCATGCTGATCTCATCCTGGATTTCATACCTTGAGCCATTTATATTCCTGAAACAATTTTCATCATCTTTCAGCCTATAGAATTCTTCTGTATACTCTTTCACTATCATACTCCTTTGTATCAGATTCTACAACTTCATGAACAAATTTATCTGATAATCCTTAGGTATGAATTTAGCCTTCAGTTTGGCTACCATTATGTCCCAATTCTTTATCTTCTATTTTCCTTTACTCCTCCTCTATGCCTGCAGTTCATCCCACCACAGTGTTGCATGTCCCTTTAATCTAGTGACAACATGTTTCACCTTATTTCCTTCATTGACATCTTCATAGTCGAAATACTTGTCTATGGACCTTATCCATTCCAATAGCTCTTCAGCATCCAGGCTGCCTTCATACATTAGGTTGTCTATCTTTTCTCTAGCTCCCAACTTCACAAGAACTTTCAATAAGAGTTCTTTAGCCACATATTCCCCTATAGCTTCTTCAAATTCTATTTCTTCTCTCTCTACATCACTAGCGTCTCTAGCGGCAGGTGTTCTCCTTTGCATTGCTTCCATCACTTCAAATCTTGTGCGAGGCTATCTCATTTATCTTCCTACAACACAATTTTCTATAGGTGGTTCTCCACGTACCCTCGGTGACATCGCTTCAACTTTTCCTAACACACAGAGTACAACTTCAATCTTTTTTTCAGGATCTAATACCACTTAATGAAAACCCCCCTTCTCTCCAAGGGTTACGCAACCTCCCAGTCTAGGATCTTCACAAGACTAAGAAGAATTAACTTTGTGGGTCTTTACTTTGCCTCTAAAACAATTCACTTAGGCCCCTTTTTCCTTTAGCGCAGGTTGTATGATACCTACGATCTCTTCTAAGCGTTCTTTCTGATTTTCTTAGATTTTGGGTGCTATCTCTTCCACACTATCCTCTTTCCACATATGTCCTTGGGATGTGACCCTGGGCTTATGTCCTTAAATGCTTCAAGCTTCAGACGTTTTTATTGCAGCCTCTGCCAATTATTCTGAATTCTGAACTAAGGATTCCTCTAAACGAGATCTACAACTCTCATCTTTCAAATAGCTAATGGTTATGATCTCTTCGGATTCTTACCTTTAGGAATATTTAACACACTCAACTCCACAACTACCAATTTTTGAATCGTGAATTATCTCCACATGCAGAGATCAATGGTCTTCCTTAACCAACAATCAACAACTTAGATCACACCCTTGTTCCACTTCGGAACTTCGGATTTTGACCTTTTTCACAATGGCTCCACCTTTCTCTCCTGAATCGCGAACCTTGAATTCTCGTTGGACAATCAACGGTCCTTATCTCTCCCGCAACCAATGGTTGAGAGCCACTTCATGACTTCGTTATTCGGAGGTTTTCACCCCTCTTCACTTCAAATATTATGATTCGTGAGTTCTGAAGGATCCTCCTAACTAACCAGTGTAAGACTTCTCCAAGATCTAACGGTCTGAAATGATTCGGCTACTCCTGGTTGAATCTTGATCCTTTATCTTATCCAACCTTCAAAAATTATTCTTTTTAAGGATTTCTCCCGCTAAATCCTCTGTACTTTCTCTTCCTTTGAAATTTAAATACCTCCAAGGGATTTCTTCAACACTTATTCGATTTTTGGTCATGTGCGCTCCTTGCAACAAACCTATGCACTGTCTTATGAGAGAAACCAAGTTATTTCTCCAAAGTTTTCTCCAAGTCAAAGACTTCGCATATGCACTCCTTACGCTTAATATCCACACTTTACATACAAAAGTTCCACGCTATCTCTTTCAAGGTTCAAGTCCAAAAAGACTTACTCACATCCACTCCTTGCGTTTAGTATGCACTCCTTTCATAAACTTACAGAAGAGAAACAATTGAAACTTATTCAATTTTTCATAAATTCATTCATTCACCATGAACCTCATACATTCATAAAACTCATAACAACCGTAAAACTGTAAAACATGATCAACACTATGAAAATGGATAAATTCTCCTCTGTTCTATTCAATCCAAAAACTCATGGTTACCACTATTATCTCTTACAAACAATACAATAAAAAAAATTGTCTCAACCGTGACCACTTTCCATTCTTCTTCCTCCTATCTAAGTTCTATCACCTTCCTCTCTAGTGGTTACCTACTGAACTTAATTAAATGAAAACTAATGACTAATAAGGGATAATATCCAACACCTTTAATATCTTACAGTTGTGTACGGATTTACAATGATTCATGATTTTAAACGGTGGCCTGACTTTACATATAACTATTTAATTAACAAGAAATTCAAAAACAAATCTCCACGTTGCTACCAAGCTAGTTAAGAGTCTGTTTGGTTCTTTCAATGTGGTGAGGTGTCGAATTCAGCTTCCACTTTCACTTTTCTTGATTCAATAGAAATTCTCCTGCATCACACACAAATTTATAAGAAGAATATTGTGAATAAGACATAGTAGATGTTGAAGTGGAATTAGTGAGTGCTTCAAACAAATTGATGAAATAAAGGAAGAAAAACAAGTCACTTGAGGAACAATTAGTCAAGAAGAATTCTAAATAAATATCTGAATAATCCCAACAGGTCATCATGAATCTAAAAGTTCAGTTGTAAGAATAAAAAATTATTTAAGAAACATATAAAATTCATATGGAAGAGAAGCAGTGTTTGGAAGCCGAAATAGTAGCACTAAGAAAGGAAGCAGAGAAGAGAGATAATATTTTGATAGATCATCTCAAGGAAATATCTGAGGATTTAAACCATCTTGAAGAAAAAATTAGTCAACAAGAAAGAAGACTTGAAGGATAAATCATATCCTTGAATATCCAAATTGAAGAAGCAAAGAGAATGGAAGAAGTTATGAAGATTCAAATGATGAAGAAAGAAGAAGAGGTTGAGAAGCTTGAAGAAGTTGTCATATTAAGAGTTAAAATCATCAAAATCAGAAAGAATGTTGAAGAGAGAGTAACATACACATCATCAGTAAATAAATTTGAAGAGAAACACTCCAGGTTGCTAGAAAGGAAGAATGAAGAAAAGAGAAAGAGTTATGTAGAAGTACTCAAAAGAAGGAATCATGAGCAACAAGAATCAAATAATAATGAGTATAATAGAGATACATTTTAAAAAATACCTTTCACATTCAAGCAAAAAAGAAGCTTCAATCATGATAAAGGGATCAATAGAAGAGAATATCATGATCATCCAAGGGGGGAATTCAGAAGGACTACACCATAAATAATACCATACACTCTAAGGTATGTAAATTTTTTGTATGGTCATTGTTTTATTTGTACTAAATTTGGACATAAGGCTATATATTGTAGAGCATCTGGAAGAAATGTTCATACAATAAATACCTATGTGACTCCCCACAACATTGAATGTTACAAATGCCACAAAGTCATTGGAATTGTAGAATCATAATAAAGCCCATCATGAAAGAAAATATCGATGTTAGACACAGAAATATTTGGAGAAGAAAAGAAAGACAACAAGAACAGGTAAATAAATAATAGGTCCCAGAGATCACAGGATTAGTAGTAGTGTGAGAAATAAAAGAAGAGAAGTTGTATAAAGAATAGGCCCAAGAGATTTTACTTTTAGGAATTGTAGTGCAAGATTATAATGAATCCACAAGCAAAAAGGAATAATTCATAGTTCATAATGATTATGTGTCTACAAAGGAAGAATAAGATTAATCTGCATTAGGGTGGATTCCTCCATTGTTCTGAGCCATCCATATTGGAGACTCCAAGTAAATTTGAGTCTTAAATAGGGGGAGTCAGTGTAGTAGCTACTAGAGAACATAAAACCATCCTTCAAGTAGTTTGAAGTGTTTATAGAGATGTCTTCATAGGAGTCAGATAACATAAGTACAAAATAACAAATTGATCGATTGAAAAGTAGTGTTCACATGAAGATATCAAAGGAATATCATTGACGCACTATTCCGGAAAGATATATTCATTACATATTTAAAAATGTATTGTAGATCAGTGGACATATTTGGTTCATTGTGAGAAACATTAATATGTCATGATCGATTACAACAAAGAATCATTCATGATAATACAATTATAGATGGATCAACATTATGGATAGAGGAGTATCAGAGTTATGGACATCTTATAACATATGGACATAGATATATTTATGAGAGAATTGGAAGGTCTAGACAGATATATGACAGAGGATACTTACAAATTGGAACCAATGGAATTAGTGGGCAAGTGGAATTAGTTGGTCACAAGAAGACAAGAAGTGAAAGGCATAGCAGAACAAGGAGATATAAACCTTCAGAAAAAGATATATCTTCAGAGGGATATTGTTGAACATCATGGTAATGTTGGAAAATTGGTTATCATTGATGTCAACCCTTGGAGAGTGTTACACGTCAAAATCACTAGGCAAGTGTCATCATTATAAATACTGCAAGTGTCACATATTGGTCGCAAGTGTCGCAAAAATCATAGTGCCTATGTCGTCTCTTTAACAACATCATAAGGACAATGAGACACCTCAAAGACTAGTTTTGAAGAAGGAAAATCAATTGAAAGAAGAGTACAAACCTTGTGCCACTGAAAAAGCCACTAAAACATCATTTTTTGGAGGGAGCGCCCCCCTACCTACTGATAGGGAGCGTTGGCGCTCTGTACTCCCTTATAGAGGAGCCTTCCACTGCTTTGTGCCCCTTTTGAGGGAGCACGGCTCTTTTTTGGGTGAAATCTGATTTGTTGGAGGAAATCAGGGGATAATCCCCTCAATATATGAAGGTAGTTGGTTTCGAATCTTGGGTCAAGGCATGATCCTAGGAGAGATCCACAACTGAACGAAAGGAATCCTCAACTTATCCCAAATATCTCTCAAGTGGTTAGGCCTCTCCAAGCCTATATAAGGAGGCCTCGTCATGGTAGAAGGGGGGGATGGAGATTGAGAATTACACCAAACTTATGATGCCATAAGTGAGATTCCATCAAAGCAATCAATGTAGAATACTTGATCAAAGGGGTTGGAAAAGGAGAACTGGAAGAAGATGTTGCACCTTCATCAAAGGATTGTAAGTGATTTTACTTATTCTTATTAATATATCAATGCTTGGACTGCTTATTTCAAACGTATGTTTGTTCCCACATGAGTTTGTCTTTAGTTGATAGATCTATGTTTGAGATAATCTCAATAGAATAGGAAGTTCTTTGTACCTTTGTTTGTTTTACAGGACCTGTTGAGGAGCTCGGGATTGGAGCTCAGCTTGGATATTGCGAGGACAAATGTCGTTAACAAGGTACAGATCCCTCTTCTTCATTTTCGCATATTATCTTAATCAGATCTAAAAATAATTTCAGTGTCCATGTTAAGTACTTTTCTGTCTTGGGCTTAGGAGCCTAGAGACCAAGAGGGAATCCGCTTGTCCGCAAGAGGATTCACTTGTAACAGAAATTGGTGACTCCACTGGGGAAGAGCTCTGATTTTTGTTTCCATTCCCAGATCTTGTTTTGGTCATTTTCCCTTTTCTTGACCTTCTCCATACTATCTTTGATTCTTAGATTTGTTTGATTGCCTCTCTATTTCATCATAATCACCCTCATTTGTTGAGCTTTCTTGGAAAAAAAAAATTGAGTGCTTTTTTGAGTTTTGAGAGAAGAGCGCTCCCCCTCTGTTGTTTTCAGAGAGCTAGTTCCCCCCTTTAGCCTTACACAGAGTGCTAGAATGCTCGAGTCCCACTTACACCAAAGTGCTACCCCTTTCTGTGAGGAATTCTCCAGAATTTTCATCTTCTGAAGTTGTTTCTTCATTTTGGATTTGGCTCAGGAGTGTCATCCTCTCAGTTTCATCTTGGTATTGGCCTTCAACAACCTATTTCTAGGAATTGATCTCTTCTTGTTTGGGATTTTTATGTTTCCTTTCCTTACTTTGAAGTCACTCTTCATCTTTATTGATTTAGAGGTGTCTTGCTGCTTTCTTCTCATTTAGCTAGTTGAGTAGAAACCTTTGTGAGGAATTTCAAATATCCCTGTATCATCCCATTTGATCTTTGAGGTATTTTGTCCAAACCTTTTTATATATTTTGAGTTTTTTTTGGTTTCATTTTGTAAATTTTTTGATCTTTGTCTTGCTTGTTAATCATAACAAGAGTGTGTCTTTGTTTGTGAAAAAATTTCTTTTGTTTGTCTGAACCTTTTTGGTCTTAAAATCTAAATGACATTAGAAGTTTCACATCAAAATTGATAATCACTCACACACAAAGCAAAAGGATATTTTTATGATTGTTTTTTAATGTTAGGATAACTTTTATGATATTTTTAGCTTTGCACCGAATTTGAGTGAGAAACAAATTGCTTGAGGACATTGCATCGTAGTGTTTGATAGTGAAAACAACATTTCTCCTTCCCTTAAATAGGCATTCATAAAAACAAATGATTGCTTATCATATTTTATGCATTTTGGAGGAATTGAGTCATAACACCATCAGTTTCACTTTCATACACCTTTTGAGTAAAGAAAAGATACAAAATGTACGCTAATTAAAAGTTATCTAGAAAAATTTGTTTTTAGGATATTCCACCAACATTAGACTAGGATTAGCACCTTGGATTAGGCTGTGAGTACAACTCTCCAAAGTTTTCAAAAAAGAAAACATTAGCATCCTGCGATAGGGAGAGTCAAATCCAATTGTCGTATAGGATTTCTAGGATCCCCCTCTCACACAAGGGTTACGCATGATGTTGCAATCAAGAGAGTTACGGAGCTTATCCCTCCGTGAATCAACCATTTGTAGTGGTCAGATCGTATATTGAGGGTTCTTCTTGAGGTTTGTCTGGTTTCATTTGGTCTAGGTGCTTCATGAGCTCTGAATCCGTTCAAGGTCCTCTGGAGTTCTATCTGTCCACTTGTCCTCAGTTCTCTCAAAGAATTTCAGATTTGTTATCGTGCTCATATGTTCAGACTGGACCGTCGACTGTACCCACCCAGGATCTGACTACGAGTTGGTGTCCTTAGTTTCCATAGTCCTTAGGTACTTACACAAGGTTACGGTGAAGGGATGTCTCACTATACCTAGAACAAACATTGGTCAAACTCACTCAGGCTCCTTGGAGGGTAAATCCACAATTATTGTGTGGAAGATTGCACCAAGGAGAAATTCTTTTAAGAAGGTCACCATTGTAAATATTCCACCATATCCTAGCCTCTTCTTGACTTGATCATGTGACATTGGATTTCATCACCAACTAGTACGGTCTTCAAGAGAAGTTTTGTTTGCTTGGTTTGATTCCTAGATTTGATTAGTGTATGTTGTTTCTTTGTCATTAGTTGGCCATAGATTTTTTCTGTCGAATTTTTGGTTCCACCAACATCAACCCCCCACGCCATTCACCTAGGGTATAGGGCCTTCCCCCAAAAAATATGGAAGAATTTAACCCTTTTCCCCCTCATGATACGAAGGGATCTCCTCAACAGAGCGAGGTTCATGACATTATAACTTCATAGGAGTAAGGTTATGTTTCCTTAGAATATTTTCGAATTGTTGCAGATCCTATGGAGGCTTTCCGCATTCCTACAGGATATGAAAGGAGTTTTCTCTATCTGAATTCAGCTAGAGAACTTGTTTTCATTGATCCTTCTGAAATTTCGACCGAGTCTCGTTGGAATCCTCTAGTCGGAAACCCCCTTTGGACTTCTGATATAGTTTGAAGCCCACCTCGCACGGTGAGATACCTTTACAGATTAGGGATAGGTGTTGATATACCTGTCATATCCCAAATTATTGAAACATTTGTTACCTATACTATACCTTTATATAATTTTACTGGTACAACCGTCAGTTCCATCACATCGTCCGTTGGTCTGGATATGCAGTCTGTTGGTCCAAGTTCCACTATTTCTCTATAGATGGCCCATTCTATGATGGTCCCTCACATTGCGACTATTCCCACTGGTAATGTGGTGGTTAGACAAGCTCCCATTGGTACACCACTATCATATCTACCTTCCTCGTAACTTCCCCTTGGGTACAGATCACTGAATCCTTTCGTTTTCAACACTACCCAAGTTATACCTAGAAGTTCTATACCTACACAACTCAACCTCATTCTAGGGGGCAACCTCCTTTCGAAGGGAAAACTTTGTTTTGAGGGGGAACCTTCGTTCAGAGGGCAACCTCTGTTTGGGGGGGAACCATCGTTTGGAGGGCAACCTCAGTTTGGAGGGAAACCTTTGTATGGAGGGAAACCTCCATTTGGGGGGGAAGCTCTGTTTGGAGGGAAACCTCCTTCTGGGGAGAAGTCTCAAACTAGAGCCCATCATCAACCTTCTGAAAAGAATGCATCTACAACGCCCAATCCTTGGCACACTCCTTTTCTAGAAATCCACTATTCCCTAGGGGGGAACATTCTTAAGGACAACACCAACCTTATCCTCCTTATGGACAAAATGTTTATCCACCTTATGGAGAAACCCATCAACCAAATTATAATCCTCAAAATCCATCAGGTTATCTTTCACTTTCACATGTTTCTCAACCCTCTTCGAATCCTGTTTACTCTAGTCAGCAACAACCGTATGCAGGTGGACCTACTGGTTACAATTATCCACCTAACCTAGTTTATAGTCCTACTAGTGTCCCTATGCCACACCAGTATCACCCTCAGGTCAATCGACAACTACCTTTCCTTGCTACTCTGTATCTTCTAGACTTGTCTCGATTAACCAATGATCCTATATGGAATTAGCCTTTCTGGCCAGTGATTCTAGCTAAACTCCCTTCTGATATTCCGAAGTTTGATGGCAAAGATGGAGAAAACCCCAAAAATCAAGTAACGACTTTCCATTTATGGTTTTCATCAAACTCCTTAATGGAATATTCTATACGTTTGCGTCTTTTCCAGCGAACACTTACGGGCTCCCCAACCAAGTGGTATATTGAATTACTGCTTGATTCCTTCCGATATTTCAACTCCCTTTCCATGTCCTTCCTCACCCATTTTAAACTACCTATCCGATATGAAACGATTACTAAAATTTTGACCTCCCTTCGTCAGACCAACTCCATGCACATCTCTAACCATATTCATGAATGGATACGATGACAAAGGATAATCAAAGAAATCATTCCTGAACAATTATTGGCGAAATGGTTTACCAAATCACTTTTACCCCCGATCGCTCATGATGTTTCTATGGCCAGTGTAGTTATCAAAGAAGAATACATTGTTAGGTCCTAGTACTTAGACTTGGTGTAATCCCAGTCTGGTACTTTATATGAGTTGATTTCTAATGCTACTCGTGCCACTAATGATCCATCCAAACCTTCATCTTCGTCACATGTGGATGGCGTTATTGATTCTGTCAAAACTCAATCTACACCCCAGTCGGTCGGAGTTGTACCTCAAGCTGCAATTTCATTTTCTCCTAGTCCGACCACATCCTATACCTCCTCTCATACTCAAGTCTCTAAGGTGAATGCAGTTTAGTCTACACCCTCAAAGAAAACTGGAAGTAAGAAAAAGGCAAAGAATAAAAGCAAAAAGACTAATAATAATGAACAACCAAAAGCTCAAAAACCACCTCCTGCTAACGAAAAGAAACCACAGTGGAAGATGAAGTTCCCGTGTCTTATTTGTGGTGATGATCACTACACTCGAGACTGTCTGCATCACAATGAAGTGGCCAAACTCTTTAAAGGAAATTTTCAACCCGACATGCTGACTCAACCTTTTCCACATCAATAATCTATGGCTTCTCAAACCCCCTCTCCACGGGGTAGTTCCAGCCATGCTTCTCATGATGAAGCCTCACCAAGTGCCCATATCTATCTCTTCAATGGGATCGATCTAACCACCCTCTCGATGAAATACAACATGCCAGATAAACTGGACAAAGTGAAGATCACTAATGGTTCTTTACAAGATCCATCACCGTCCTCCATTAGTCCTCCATCCATCAGTCCTCTGTCTGGACCACTTTAGATCAATAAACCTTCATTCGAATCTATCTTACGCCCTCATAAGAGAACTATTTGAAATTCTACCTTTAATCCTAGCTCATGTTCCACCCAGCACTAAAACATCGTTGAAGATCTAGCTTAAGCATTGTGTGTTATGTCCGCATTAGAAGTTATGTAGCACTGTCCTAGTGAATGTAGAACACTCTTAGCTTCTATTGGTGCGTTTGATCCTGAGTCATCCAACAATATCACATTTAACTTGGATAATGTCACATCTCAACTCTCTCACCAAATTTCTTTCTAAGTTGATGTTGTTGTTCACAATCAACAAATCCACCGATCTATTCTGGATGAGGGAGCCTCGACTTGTGTCATGTCTCTAGCCTGCTAGAAAAGATTGAAATCACCCACACTTAATAAACCCCCAACGATGTTACATGTATTCGATGGGCGAGGTTTTCATCCACATGGACTTTTGCAGTCCCTATCTATCCAATTGGGCGGAAAAACCATTTTTTTTTTACGTCAAGGTGGTCGATGCTCCCCTCAATTACAACTTGTTACTTGGAAGAAGTTGGTTCTGTGATATGACCATCATTGCTTCGTCAGTTTTTCAATGTGTACAATTTCCTCATCAAGGTAAAATTGTCACTATCGATCAGTAAGATTTTTGTACACCTGAAACTTGTGTTCCCGCTACCAACAATATTCCCTTCTTGGGAAATCATAAGATCACTTATGAAATCGTTGGTGTTGGATTGTTGAAAGACTCTAGCCTCATGGTACCTTCCCTACACCACTTCCACCCACTGCACATCATATTTCCACAATCAATATGATTTCGACTATGGTTTACCAATCCTTGGAATCATCTGACCCTTGTATTGTACCCAGACCGTTGGAATCTAATGCACTCGATGACACCATGCCACTTAGTCTAGTTGAAACCTCATACGTTGCTATTCAATTTGCCTCTCCCTCTTTGGATGACCAACATCTCTTGGCACCCGAAACTTATTCGATGCCATCGTGGTTAAATTCCTTGTCATCAACAATCGATTACATTTCCCAAATTTTTTCTTCCGACAAATCTATAATGGAAATGATTAGCCTCGACGATGTACCTTGGAATGATAGCCATCATCGATCCTCTTTTCTTCGACCTCTGGAAGAAATTCAAGAAGACATACACTTTGTCTTCCCTTTTGATGTTTTCAAATTTACGCAATCTCCCATCCTCACCCAAGATACTCTTTCTAAGGGGAATTTGGGAAACATTTCATCTACGATCGTTCTTGATATTTCGATCAATGAAGGTATCATGGAAACATTAACCTTGGAGCTAATTGTTCACCCGAGGAAGTGGTCTCTTACACTTCTTTATTTAAATAATTTCACGATGTCTTGCTTGGAGCTACGAAGAGATGCATGGGATCGATCCATCGATCATTGTGCATGAGATTAAAACCTATCCCGGTGTCAAACCTATTCGACAAAAACTCCACCCAGTCCATCCTAAAAAGACTGCGGCTATTAAGGCAGAGGTTGAAAAGTTATTAAAGTATGGTTTCATTTATCCTGTCCCCTTGACGAAATGGGTTCCCAATATCGTCCCGGTTACTAAGAAATAGGGGACCATTCGTGTCTGTGTTGATTATAAGGATCTTAACAAGGCTTGTCCAAAATACAACTACCCCACCCCCTTCATTGACCAGATTATTGATAATTGCACCGGTAGTGTAATTTTCTCTTTTATGGATGGTTTCTCAAGATATAACTAGATAGACATATTACCAGCTGATCAACATAAGACGACCTTTATCTGCCCGTGGGGAAATTTCTCTTATCGAAAGTTACGATTTGGCCTTAAAAATGTTGGGGCTACGTTCCAGTGAGCCATGTCCTACGTGTGAAAATTCCAGGTCCTATCAGCTTGCCTTCTTGGTCTATCTTTGACCAAGGAAAGGGTCTAAGTTTCAACTGCAAGTGAAAGTATTTTCTGTTGTTTTATAATAGCCAACAGTCCAAAGTTATCTTGTTGATTTGTTACGGTTATGTTCTCAATTTGGGTGCTCTAGCATGTCGTTTTTGTCACAGAAAATTAGTACATGCAACTCAAATAAAAATAACACGCCTAATACATCATTTACTGCTAAAAATGAATAGATCTAAGAACTAATACATGCATTTGTAGACACAGGTATTTTTGGTCTACATGACCGTGGACAAAACCCCCCTAGGGAAATCCAGTTTTGAATATGTATGTATATATGAGGAAAAGCAGAAGAAGAGTTACAGTAAACACAATATATGGAAGAACCTGATACAATAGAAACTCCAGCTGAGTTGATAAACAAGATCTTCATTAACATATGAACCCCAGAATGGTGCGCCCCTCATGCAAATTTCCAGAACCAGAAAATCCGCTCCAACTGCCAACTGTGATGTCAGATCTGAAAACCCCTCCATAGGAATGAAGCTCCAGTAGATTTCCTCACTCTGCAATTGACGTCACTACAATCTGATGGCTAGATATTCTACCAGGACTGAATCAGCCTGCCAAGCTAATGCACCCCTCTATGAAGTAGAATAGCTCCAAGATATAAATGAAGCAAGCAGCTCCAAGCCTCCAACAAGGAAATCTAGTAGCCTCCCTCAAGCATCCTCCTGAAAAACACCTCATCTCCATATCTCAAGTGCTCCTCTCTCAACAAGAAAAACATTAGGTGAAGAATGTGCCCTCCTCCCTTTTCACCCCTCTTAGACATCAATTAGGAAACCTAAAATATGAAGGGTTGAGATCATCTCATCTTCCATCTAATCGATGGTTGAGATCTCCCCAAACATATTTAAGTCACAAACCCACTTTGGGTTAAGTTTCCTAAGTCCACCTATGTCTCCAAATTCACCCCTTTTTGAATTAATAATCACTTTATGCCAAAAGTGACCAAATTTCACTTTAACCAAAGACAACTTGAAAATAGACAAAAGTACATGGTACAAAGTGTCATGTCCTTCCCTCATGTGCTAAGGAGGTAAAAATCACATGGGGAACACCACCCAAGGTACAAATCTCAACACTCCCTCTTACTGAGGAAGTTGTTCCTCACCAAGCCCATCTTGTCTCTGAAGAAGACATGCTTGCCCCATGGCAAGGCCTTAGTGAGAATATATGCTACCTGATCATTTGTAGATATATACTACAATTGAACTGCCCCTCTCTATACCCAGTCATGAATGAAGTGGTACCTAATCTCAATATGCCTCGACTGGTCATGAAACACCGGATTCTCAGAGAGTTTTATGCAAATCTGATTATCATAGTGAATGACATTCGGAGACATCTCTTGACCGAATAAACCAACCAGCATCTTGCGAAGCCAAGTGGCCTCACAACTGGCTTGACTGGACACCATATACTCTACCTCAGCCAAACTCAAAGAAACTGACTTCTTCTTCTGGCTGAACCAGGAAACAAGTCCTGACCCCAAACTAAAGCAGCACCCTGAGGTACTTTTCCTGTCAGCAATGCATCTTGCCCAGTTTGAATCTATGTAGCCAACCAAACTGACTCCATCTCCCCTGACATAGTCTAGGCCAAAGTCCTTTGTCCCAGCAACATATCTCAAGATGTGTTTTTCCCCAACCATGTGAACACTCCTCGGCTCAACCATGTACTGGTTGAGTGTGTTCATGAAAAAACATATATTTGGTCTAGGGTTAACCAGATACATAAGTGAATCAATCAACTGCCTGTATACTGTGGCATCCACCAACTAGATATCTGAAGCACTAAGCTTCTTCCAGTTGGTGATCATAGTGTAGACATGGGTCTGCAGTCCTCCATCTAAAACCTGCTCAAAATGTATGTTGCATACTTCTCCTGCCCTAGAAATATGTGACCCTCCTCCTACCATACCTCCATACCTAGAAAGTAGTGCATCAATCCAATATCACTCCTCTCAAACTCTGATGCAAGTCCCAGCTTGCACTCAGCTATGAGATCCTCGGCTCCAGTAATGAATAGATCATCCACATACAAAATGAGAATGAGTGTGTCCTCGCCCCTAATGATGAAATAGAGGTTTGGATCAGCATATCTCTTCTCAAAGCCCATTTGAAGAAAATAAGTATCAATCCATGAATACCAAGCTCGGGGAGATTGCTTTAGTCCATATAGTGCCTTCCTCAGAAGACACACATAAGTCTCCCTGTCACTCACCTCAAAACCCTATGACTGCTCTATGTACACCTCCTCCTTAATAAAGCCATTCAAAAATGTTGTTTTCACATCCATTTGATGAATGTGCCAACCCATCTCTATTGTAATGGCAATGATAGTCCTGATATAAGTCTATCTTGCAACTGGTGCAAAAGTCTCATCATAGCCGACTCCCTCAATCTGTGAGAAGCCTCGTACCACAAAACGGGCCTTGTGTTTCTCCACGCTGCGATCTACAGCAATATTGGTCTTGTACAACCACCTAGAAGTCACAATTGACTTCCCCATTGGCCTCGGAACCACATGCTAGACATCATTGCACACAATGGAGTCATACTCCTCGACCATGGCCTCTCTCCAGACCTGATGGTCCACTTCCTGCGCAAAAGTCTGTGGCTCAGTATCCCTGATACTCATCACTAATGCCAAATATGCTCCCAATCTGACTGGTGGCATGCTCTCTCTAATCTGTCTCTCGGGCTCCCCTACATTCTCCCTGGCCTCCTTCAAGGTTTCCTGAAACCATCTAGGTATCCTCTTCCCTGAAGTAGTCAATGGAGAAACAAGGTCTCTCTACCCAAGAGTAATGGCCTCAGGACTCACCTCAACACTCTATGATCATGAAGTCTGTACTCCCTCTAAAGTCTGTTCTTGATCTAAGTGAACATGCTCTGACTGTGACCCTGAAGTTGTGCATGGTGACCTTGTCACCCGTGATACTGGTGTACCTGACGACTGAGGTTGTGCTCCCTCTGAGACTGCAACTGGAAACTTTGCATCATCCTCAACTCCAACTCTCGACTCAAGAGATCTTGCAAAAGCTCTATCCTCCTCAAATCTAACATCTCTTCTCACCACCACTTCTCTAAGTGGAAGAATGTAGATGCGATAGGATTTTGACACCTCTGAGTATCCAACTAGAATCCCCTGCTGGGTTGTGGGGTCTTGCTTTGTCGTCCTCTCCGAGGGGACATGAGAGAAAGTCGAGCACCCAAATATCCCAATGTGCTCGACATTGGGCCTCCTATCAGTGAAGGCCTCCTCAGAATTCATCTTCCCCAAAATCCTATGGGGGATCCTTTTCTGTAGATAAACTGCAGTAGGACATGCCTCTGCCCACAAATACAAAGGCAAACTCTGATCATGCAGCATGGATCTCGTTGCACCGATAATGGCCCGGTTCTTCCCCTTGGCAACCCTGTTCTGCTAGGGGTTGTAAGGTACATTCATATGTGTCCTGATGCCATGTTGTGCACAGAAGTCTACAAATTGTCTCGATGAATACTCTCCCCCGTTATCTGACCACAAGACTTTGATCTCCTTTCCCGACTGGTTCTCCACAAGAGCTTTGAACTCTTAGAATCGTGCGAAGACCTCACTCTTGGCCTTCAGGAAATAGATACAATTATTCCTTGAGTAGTCATCAATAAATGTGAGATAATACTCAAGGATTTCTGAGTCATGGGCCCACACACATCCTTGTGTCCTAAATCCAGTATCC
>JZKD02S0787689.1:791758-804651 GCA_000966675.3 Picea glauca | reverse complement strand
GAAAGGTGCCTAGGTTAAGTGATGTCAACGAAGAATTAGGTCGGGAAAGATATAAAGAGAGGAATTTGACCTAATTCCTCATTATGCATTGTTATGATTTGATGTTGAGAGCTTCAAGAGGAGGAAGAGAGCCGACCTTAGTGTTTTGTGGATTTCTGGAGGAAACCACCACCCTTGATCGGTTTCAGTGTTGAGAGACACACCCTAGCCCATCAGAGATACCATCTAGGTATTTCATCGTTCATTTCAGGAGGATTCAGTGTGGAGGGCGCAGCTTAGCCAAGGAGGGCGCAAGCTATTTGGGAGATTCCGAGATCTGCAGTAGACCGTGGTCTCGATTGCAGATTCATTCCGACCCAGTAGAGATCTAGCCAGGGCGCTTCCATTGAGCCATTCATCATCAGATTCTGATGGTGTAATCTTGCAGAGAGACCCATACAGTTGTTTAGGGTGCAGCCATTCCGGACAGACGTTTGGCCTTGTATGAAGGGGTTTCTTATCAGATCCGGCCAAACCCTTCCAACCCATTTCATTGTTGGACGAGACGATCATTTTGAGCTACATAGCGGCATATTTCGACGGTGGAATCCATTGGGGCACATTCAGTGCCCAAGGAGGGGTGCAAACTCCCCAGGGGTTCAGATCTGGTGCCGTAGAGGTCCGTTCTGAGATCCGTCAGACATTATTTCCAGTGCAGAGGCCAGGGTGCATTGATTGGAGCAGTTTCGAGTTCATTCTGACGGTGGAGTTTTGAGATCGAGTTTTCTAGCTGATAGCGGTCACCGTGCTCATCCGAGATCGTTCATTTTGGTCTTCCTATCCGTGCATGCAACAGATCTTCTATCTTCTTGCGGTCATGGGTATTTCCTTTGTTATTTGATTGTATTCCAGTACAGATCCATGAGATCTGACTGACGTTTAGTCTCTATATTTCAGTAGGCAATTTGTATTCCCATGCATGCACTATTATTATTCATAATATTGAGCAGATGCCATTCTATGCTATTGCATGCGTCATTTTATGATTGTTAGACCTTTATTATGAAACATGCAACTATAATAACCTACATGCAACCATAATAACTGACATGCAAACACATTAACCAACGAACATCTTCATCAACCACTAAAACACATCCAGAAACCCCCAGTCTATCAAATCTACACGCTGGAGCAGTAGAACAGTGGCAAATATCTTGGTCCGCCAGATCAGGGATATTTCACTCTTCACCTTGTTGTTCCTTTTCTTGAACTCTTCCACCAAGATAGGAGCAGTGACAGGAATGGGGGGAACAACTTCCTCGAATATATCCCATAGCTCGAGGTCCTCCAAGACGAAGATCATCCTCACCTTCCAAGATGACTAATTGCTAGTACCAGCTAGCCTATCCTCAACTCGCATCTGAGATGTTGACATCTCTGCCAATCTGAAATCCCCAACTGATGCTCACACTGCCAAGGAAAACACTATCTCACTCCTATCACCATAGGTGTGAAAAGAGACAATGTAATATGACCTCACTCCCAACAAAATGGGTGTGAAAAGAGGTCACAAAAATCAGCCCCACTCCTACTGCGTAGGTGTGAAAAGAGACTGATCTCAAGGTGTCCAAACTGCCCAACAACCCTCTAAAAGATTCTTCCCTGTGACAACCACTGAATGAGTCAATGGTTGTCCTCAAAATATGCCAGAAAGAAGTATTTGATAGCCACTCAAAATGTTGTCCCAACTGTAAAAAAAAAAAAAAAAAAAAGCCACCGAAGCTCTGATACGATGTGAAAATTCGAGGTCCTATCAACTTTCCTTCTTGGTCTGTCTTTGACCAAGGAAAGGCTCTAAGTTTCAACTACAAGTGAAAGTATTTTCTGTTGTTTTATAACAGCCAACAGTCCAAACTTATCTTGTTGATTTGTTACGGTTATGTTCTCAATTTGGGTGCTCTAGCATGTCATTTTTGTCACAGATAATTAGTACATGCAACTCAAATAAACATAACACACCTAATACATTGTTTACTGCTGAAAATGAACAGATATAAGAACTAATACATGCATTTGTAGACACAAGTATTTTTGGTCAACATGACCTTGGACAAAACCCCCCCGGGGAAAACCAGTTTTGAATCTGAATGTATATATGAGGAAACGCAGAAGAAGGGTTACAGTAAACACAATATATGGAAGAACCTGATACAATAGAAACTCCAACTGAGTTGATAAACATGCTCTTCATCAACATATGTGCCGCAAAATGGTGTGCCCCTCATGCATACTATCAGAACCACAAAATCTGCTCCAACTGCCAACTGTGATGTCATATCTGAAAACCCCTCCACAGGAATGAATCTCCAGTAGATGTCCTCACTCTGTAACTAACCTCACTACAATATGATGGCTAGATATTCTACCAGGAATGAATCAGCCTGCCAAGCTAATGTGCCCCTCTATGAACTAGAATAGCTCCAAAAAATAAATGAAGCAAGCAACTCCAAGCCTCCAACAAGGAAATCTAGCAGCCTCCCTCACGCATCCTTATGCAAAAGACCTCATCTCCATATCTCAAGTGCTCATCTCTCAACAATAAAAAAACTAAGTGAAGAATGTGCCCTTCTTCTCCCTTTGCGCCCCTCTTAGACATCAATTAGGAAACCTAAAATATGAAGGGTTGATATCATCTCATCTTCCATCTAATCGATGGTTGAGATCTCCCCAAACATATTTAAGTCACAAACCCACTTTGGGTTAAGTTTCCTAAGTCCACTTATGTCTCCAAATTCACCCCTTTGTGAATTAATAATCACTTTATGCCAAAAGTGACCAAATTTCACTTTAACCAAAGTCAAAGTGAAAATAGACAAAAGTACAAGGTACAAAGTGTCATGTGCTTCCCTCATGTGCTAAGGAGGTCAAAATCACATGTGGAACACCTCCCAAGGTACAAATCTCAAAACTATGAATTCCACGATATCAAACATATTGCGGAACCATACCTTGATGACTTACCCACTGACTCATCCAGTGGATCTGTCCATCTAAGTCATCTACGATCTATTTTTCTTTGATGTCGGTTCTACTGCATCCGTTTGAACCCACATAAATGTATTTTCACTTTTGAATCAGGCCAACTTCTCGGCTTTGTTATCTCCAAGTATGGGATTCAGGTGGATCCCTTAAATATTAGAGCTATTATAGCTTCACCCCCACCTAACAACCTATGACAACTCCAAAGTTTGCAGGGGAAAGAAAACGTTCTTCGCCGATTTATTTGTAACTACACTGAAATCACTAAAGGATTCATGTGATTGATGCAGAAATATGCCACTTTCATCTAGGATGATAATGCTCAACGGTCATTCGATGCTATTAAGAATGCACTGACACACACTCCTTTGTTGCATCCTCTAGACTATATGAAGGATTATATCCTTTACTTAGCGGCCTCTACTTCCACTATTTCCATGGTGTTAGTTCAAGAGGACTCTTCCGGTGAAGAACATGTGATTTATTACGTGAGCAAAAGTCTATCTGGACCAGAACTCCGTTATTCACATGTTGATAAGTTGGCTTTGGAAGCCCTCATCGCTGTCTAAAGATTTCGTCATTACATTCTATTACACACCACCACGTTTATCGTGGATTTGAACCCCATGTATCACATCTTGACCCATCAAGTACTTGGGAAGAAATACTCAAAATGGATCGTAATCCTTCAAGAATTTGATCTTGAATTCGCTAAGTCCAAATCCAAAAAGTCCCTGGTTTTTGCGGAACTCATTCGTGATTTTCCCCATGCTGACGAAGATACTGAGCCTAGAGATTCTCTCCCTAATGAATCTTTATTCCTCATTAGCATTTCTGATCCTTGGTACGAAGACATCATTCTCTATATCCAGACACAATGTTTTCATCCAGATATGTCTCATGAAGAATGTCGATGTATCCACCACCACTCCCGTCGTTATCTCTTTATCATCGACACCTGATATTGTCGTGGAATTGATACCATCCTACGACAATGTCTAACTCACAAAGAGGTTGAAAACGTCCTCAATGACTGTCACCTTGGATCTTGTGATGGTCACCTTTCTAGGATGGCTACAACCCATAAAATTTTATGTGCCAAATACTTCTGGCCCTCCATCTTCAAGGATTGTATGGAGGCTGTCAAAAAGTGCCCACCCTGCCAAGTATTTCAAAACAAGGCACGCACCCACCCTACTTCGTTGCATCCCATTATTTCCATCGACCCCTTTTCCAAATTGGGCATCAATTTCATGCAGTGTAAGCCTACCTCAGTGGGGGGGCACGGTTATATAATCATTGTCATCGATTACTTTACAAAATGGGCTGAGGCTATGCCTACCTTTCTGAACGATGGTCGTACTGCAACACTTTTATTTATTAATCACATCATCACTCACTTTGGTGTTCCACAAGCCATTGTCATTGATCATGGTTCCCATTTTCAAAATCAGATGATGAGTGAGTTACATACCAAGTTGGGTTTTCGCCATGAGAACTCATCCCCGTATTATCCTCAAGCTAACGGACAATTTGAAGCCATCAATAAAGTCCTCAAAAATATGATCCACTGGATGGTAGGGGAAAACATGACATCTTGGCATTTACAACTCTTCTCCTCTCTCTGGGCTTATCATACCTCAGTAAAAATTGATATTGGATTCACTCCCTTCTAGTTAGTATATGGCATTGAGGTTGTCTTACCAATCGAGTGTGAGATTCCTTCTCTAAAGCTTAAAGTAGAACTCTTGCCCCACACTTCTATTGAATAAGAACATTTCCTACATCTGATGAGGTTGGATGAAACACGTCATGATGTTTCTCTTGTCAATGAGACGTATCAAAAATGAATAAAAAATCAATACGACAAGTCTGTCCATTCTCTCACTTTTGTAGAAGTAGACCTGGTCCTTGTTTATGATCAGGCTCATGACAAGTTAGGGACAGGGAAGTTAGAACCTCTATGGCATGGTCCCTACTTCATGAAACATGTTCTACATAGAGTCTCCTACGAACTAGTCGATTATGATGAAGTTTCCCTGAGTGAGCCCGAGAATGAGCTTTATCTAAAGAAGTATTATGCTTAGGACATATAGCATGCATGCTCTGTACACTATTGTATTTTTATTTTTGGTTCCTTTTCTCTTGTGTGCTCGAGTTTTTCCTTAGCCAATTATACCATGTCTTGTGTTTTCATGCACATATGACATATTCCTTTCCTATCTTTGTTGGGTTTGCGGATGGTGCTAGTCGACACACCCAAAACATTGCCTCCACAGCTTGGGTTGTTTTCCACTTTGATGAGTTGGTTAGTTTAGGAGGTATTTGTTTAGGATCGGCAACTAATAACATGGTAGAATATCATGTTGTCATCAAAATTTTAACCGAGGCATCCTCCCTAGGAATTTCTCACATAATTGTCAATCTGGACTCTCAACTCATAGTATGTCAACTCAATTGTATCTATGCTATTCACAATCCTATCCTTCTATGTCTCCATCTATGGGTTCGCCGTCTTGAACGAATGTTTGATTTCATCGAATATCGACACATACCAAGAGAACTTAATACCGTTTCAGATTTGTTAAAAAAATAAATTATGGATAGATATCTCACACATAGATAATATTTCATAAAGGAAATGAGTTACATCACATTTCATCATGTAAATTAAAACACGTCACATAAAATACATCATTTGAAAATCATTTGGAACTGTAAAAAATCATAAATGTATATATACACGGCATGACTGAAAATGTTTGATTACATCAAAAATGGTACATAGATAGGCAAAATGTGGGTCACACCCATAAGCATCATCATATAGACTAATCGCCAAAAAGAATTCTAATCTTCTTGAATTACATTATGCTCCAAGTAACACATTACTGCATGGGATACTCACCTAATTAGTAGAGAGCTAAGACTCTCAAACACCCCCAGAGTGTGTCTTTGTAGATGTAATGACACTTCCCGCCTCCCAAAAGGAGGGATACCTATCGTGAGGCCTTAGAGGTTTCTTTCAACCTCCTAGAGTCCTCCTGCTGCTACCCCCTAATCAACTACAATCTGAGCATCTACACGATGCCCCAATGTCGGCATATATGTTGGATGTGTTGCTCCCCTATCTACATGATGAAATGAATATAGCTATTAAAGACTCTTCTATGTACCCCCAAAAAAATATAATATAATGTTTTAAAATCAAAAAAACTTGACAAGATTGTTTTTGGTTTCTTACCTGATGCATCCCAATCCTATCCTACTAGAAGAACCAAGTCCATGCTTCCCCGGAAATCTACTCCGCCATATGGAAAGTCTTCTATCACAATAAATTGTTGTCTCATCCAAGAAAAGAAACCACCGGTGAATCTAAACTCTGAATCCAAACTTAGTCTTGGGGACAGGCTTATCCACCATTCCATACGTGGTTCTCCCACTGGATGCACTGCTAACGCAATATAAGGTTTCATTTGGGTAATGCACTCTAAAAAAAATGAAACCAAAAATGAACCGTATCCAAACCCTGCGCTCTAGTTAAACAGTGTTGGCTCTAAACATTGTAAACCATAGGCCACCTGTGATATTGAAACTAGGTGAGAGCTCTTACTTCCTACTATACTTGTCATGGAAAATAGGATGGATCGAAGAGGTAAGTCTCTTATATCTTAAATTGCAATCATGCCTCCCACTAGTCTCACTCTTGGGACACAATGGTTTTCCATATACTCATCCACGGGTGCAAGAAATACCCTTTTCCTGGATAAATCTATAGGAAACCCTCTCTTTGAAATATTGGTTATGAAATATGCATCCTCGATGGTCAGAATATGTGTCCCTTTCTAGAACCCTTGCTCTGCAACGTTCCACAACCCGATCATGTATTCGAGAAGAAGAATCTCCTTCTTCAACTTTTACATTTTGAAATATTTGAGGAGACCACAATTCCTCAACGTGGATCTCTCTTGGGGACTTTGCAAAGAGGCGACATCATCGAGCTCGTGTTCTCTTTATTTCCACTCAAGCATGTTGCCTAAGTCACCTACAATTAACAACAAAATTCATTAAATCATAATTTCGGTGAATTTTTGGCAGTTTTAAAAACTTTAAAAAAATGATTGTTTGTTTTTGAAAAATAACAATGCCCTCTTCACATTAACATCGGGGCATCAATCCACCCTTACATAGCCATTTAAAATGTTCAAAAACTCAAAATTCCCTCCTCACATATTGAGCACGCGTGAGCCATTTTTAGGCATTTGTCTTGTTGTTTTTTGAGGAAGCGTCCCCATAGCCACCACATCAGAGCGTTGGCGAGAATTTTATTGGTTAACAGGGGTGTTTTCCAAGCCACTCAGCACTTACCCACAATTTTTGGAGGAGCGTCAATCTTGTTGAGCGCTTGGGTTGACCCAAGGCATCATTTTTTATAATTTTTTAGTGCCTTAAAACAACATATGAATCATTTAAAAGAAAGAGAGGAAAAAGAATGCTAACCTGGTCCAAACAGTGAGGAAAATGATCAACTGTAGCTCCGGCACCAAACAATTCAAGATTCAGCTCCAAAACACAAATTCTCCACTGCTACAAATCTTTGCACAAATGAAATGGTAAATGACATTTTTTACCCCCTTTTACTATTATACATTTCATTTTCACATATGATATAGTTGTTTTTGGGTTTTTGAGAAATATTTGGAGGTTTATTAATCCCCTAGAATGAATTTTTGACTTTATTGGTAGGCTTTGAAGTGGGTTTGTTCATTTTATCTTGTCACCTTCATGAGCATAATCTTCGTTCATTCTCAAACTCAAACACATGAGAATGCGTCAGGTAAACTTTTATCTTTTTTTTGGACCCGCATGGATACATGAAAAGGGAACCCCCTGGAGTCTTCTTTAAACTCTTTTTAGACTCTCTAAACATGAAAAGATTTTTGATTGATCGTGCTTCCTTTCCCACTCGTTAAAAGGTTTGAAAGGGCATCTTCTGAGTGATAATCTATCTCTTTTTCAGCCTCGCAAGACTAACATTACGAAAAAGGACAACATTGGAGTCATCTTTAATTTGTTTTCAGACTCTCTAAATATGAAAAACCACCGATTTTACCTTCTCTAGACTCGTTAAAAAATCATACATTGAAGGGCCCATACGGGACCAAACCCTTACTTCTTCCAGTTCACTAAACAAAGGAAGAGGGACTTACCGAAGGTGAGTCATATTGAGCATGTGTTACCCTCCTCGATATAGTTAAATTAAAAAGAGGTACTCGTCTATCTGGATGGGGGGGGAATTGAAAGAAGCAAGCTAAGCATTTTTTGAGAAGACTACCAGTAACTCTTACGGTCACCCTTGAACACGACACTTTGTCTTTGCACGCATTTTAATCCATTGAACCTATGCACTAAGATAGTCCTCTGAGTTTCGTTTACTCCTTTGGGTCACTTGACAAAAGTCACAGCATCCACCGCATCATCAAGTTTTGGTCCATGTCACGTTTTTTGTTGTTGTGCCCCAGTGTTCAAGGGAAGTATCTGCCTCGATAGTCATCCATCACAAATATACTTTTTCAATACGCATGTCATTCCATGTTCATTTGATCCACCAATTACATATTTGTGTTTGTTTCGTGTTGTTGATGGGGGATACATCAAGGCCCTCCTTCAACGAGTCTATTATTGTTGACTTCGGCACATTATCCAAAAGTTAGACTTAGAAACCAGTTCATACTTTGGGACCTGCATGCTTCAATGGAAGGCCTCCTCACATTCGATAGTGGGTTTACATCATTGACCCCTTATTGGATGATTCAATGGATGTTCAACTTCAGCTTATCCATTCACATTCATTGGAATGTACTAGAGTACCTTGGGAATCATTGACATCAATGGTGATCTCCCTCGCACTTGTTAACGGTTTACCTCATTAACCGATAATCCAGTAGTTTCTACCATGTTCGACATTAGGACATCTATTCATATGGTTGGAATCGTAATACATCAGGATCATTAAGAAAACCCTGGGTTGAGTTATCACTCTTATATATACTTTGCCTAGGTTGTGAAGGAGTTCTTTTGAACTATGAAACATATACTGTAACATAGATCCACTTTGTATTGGTCATGGCTATGTCTTGTCGTCTCGTATATCCACTGTGTATTATTCATGGATACAATCAGTTCAAGTCATAGGAGTATAGATCCACATTGTATCTTCAGTGGCTATACCTTTTCTCAATATAATTATGGATCCACAGTGTATTTTATGGAGGCCATGACTAAATAGTCTTTATCACTCAAGCATAGGTATACCTTCCTTGGGTTTGAAACATGTCATAATATTTGTTTGATGGTCATGTGCATATTTTTCCAGCCTCTTTGCATCCATACCCTTGCTCGAAAAAGTCTACAAAGTACTTCAATCATCATCGTCTTCTGACTTCTCACTTTGGGGGGCAATCTGTTACACGTCAAAATCACTCATTGCAATGATGGCTACTGTCATCATTATAAATATTGCAAGTTTCACATATTGGTCGCAAGTGTCACAAGTGTTGCAAACATCATACTGCATGTGATTTCTCTCTAACGACATCATAAGGACACTGAGACACCTCAAAGACTATTTTTGAAGAAGGAAAATCAATTGACAGAAGAGTACAAACCGTGTGCCACTAAAAAAGCCACTAAAACATCAATTTTGGGAGGGAGCTCCCCCCTACCTACTGACATGGAGAACTAGTGCTTTGTACTCCCTTATAGATAAGTGTTCCAGTGCTCTGTGCCCCTTTTGAGGGAGTGCTTCTCTTTTTTGGGAGAAATTCAGTTTGTTGGAGGAAATCAAGGGACAATCCCCTCAATAACTGAAGGTAGTTGGGTTCAAATCTTGGGTCAAGGCATGATCCTAGGAGAGATCCACAATTGAAGGAGAGGAATCCTCAACTTATCCCAAAGATCTCTTAAGTGGTTAGGCCTCTCCAAGCCTATATAAGGAGGCCTCCTCATGGTAGAAGGGGGGGATGGAGATTGAGAATTACACCAAACTTATGATCCCATAAGTGAGATGCCAACAAAGCAATCAGTGTAGAATACTTGAGCAAAGGGGTTGGACAAGGAGAACTAGAAGAAGATGATGCACCTTTATCAAAAGATTGTAAGTGATTTTACTTGTTCTTATTAATAATATATCAATGCTTGTCATGTTTCTCTCAAACTTATGTTTGTTGCCACATGAGTTTGTCTTTAGTAGATAGATTTATGTTTGAGCTAATCTCAATAGAATAGGAAGTTCTTTGTACCTTTGTTTGTTTTACAGGACCTGTCGAGGAGCTCGGTATTAGATCTTAGCTTGGATATTGTGAGGACAAACGTCGTTAACAAGGTACATATCCCTCTTCTTCCTTTTCGCATATTAGCTTAATCAGATTTAAAAAGAATGTCAATGTCCATGTTAAGAACTTTTATATCTTGGCCTTAGGAGTCTAGAGACCAAGAGGGAATCTTCTTGTCCGCAGGAGGATTCACCTGTAACAAAGAGTGATCTTGGAGATTGATGTCAAACCTTAGAGATTGATGTCAACCCTTGGAGATGTCGATATATGTTGGATAGTTTATTGACATTTGCATGATCGATATTGATGGTGATTTAGTTGAGTACATTTGATGTAGTCTACATGTAGGCCTGGAGGTGTGGTTATGAGACCCATAGTTCATTAAGAAATATAGACATGAAGGATAGTGAAATTGTAGGTAAGACTATCATGGATGGATAGCATATTTCGTATCATTTCCATTGATTTGTGGAACGCCACGCGGTTCCTCTCGGTTAGGGAGATATGGCCTTGTAAATTTGGAAGCCCCAAAGAGTGGTTAATGAGACCCTAGTTGGTTACAAGTTTTAGTCAAAGGGTAAAGTGGTTACAATGAAAAATCCCTAAAGTAAGGAGAGCATTTACCTAGAACAAGTAATATATAAACACCTCAAGGAGTCATTCACAAGGACACTTACACACTCATTCATTAATTATCGATCATGTGAACTAGTGATATTTTGCTAAGGTTGTGATGGAATTTTTCCAAGGTAGAAAAGGAGGGTCGAAGGTGAAAGTCTCGGGGTTGCAACAAACCCTAGTTTTTGAGGTATCTGTGAGTTGCAGGTCGGCAGGGAACATATGTACACATGTTGCAATGGAGGAAATCACGGGCATCCTTGGTATGTAGAAGGGAAAGTTGTGTATCTGTGAAAAGATTATGTAAGTTTGAGAAGAGATGTTGGTACCAGGTTGTTGAGGACCATGGAAGAGTTACAGGTCAATTTATAGTACAACAAGTCAGCTACAATATCATAGGTAAGCCTTAAGGGTTATGGTTATGTTGTTATGGTACATGCATGATGATGAGAGTATGTGATATGATACATATTTATGATGTTATGATACATTGATTAGAAGTATTATTGGCTATCTTTTTGTATGGTTTTCTTACATGTTATGGTACATACTTGAGGAATGGTATATTGTGTTATGAGGTTGCATATTTGTGATATTCAGGAGCATGGTTGAGGCATGTGTTTGTGAGATTTGGTTTATTACTTGAGGCACATCATTGGATGCATGGTACATGTTGATTGAGGTCTACTTGGTGAGATATATTGCTAGTTCATATCTTGGTTTATTGGCATATGGTGTATGGCATGATATGGTATATGGTTGAGACACATTTCATGGTATGTGGTATATGGTATAAGGTATATGGTATATCGTACATGGTATGGTACAAGAGTTGATGTACATTGTTGATGTACATGGTTGATACATGGTATGATACATGATTGGTACTTGGAATACGTGGTTGATGGTTGAACATGTGTTGTTGCATGATTAATGCACTTGGTACAGGTTTTGGTACACAGGTTGATACATGGTGCATGACACAAGTTGGTACTTGGTGGAGACATGTATCTTGTGATGGTATGTTGGTGATCTTGGTATATGCTTGGTAGAGGCATGTGTTGGTAATGTTGGACATATATTTGAGAGTTATCCTTGGTATAGGATCCATGTGAAAGGATTTGGTTGAGTATTGGTGGCAATGACAGGTTGGACAAGTTGATGTCACTGGATGGATATAGTGACAAGTTGATGCTACAGGTTGGATATAGTGACAAGTTGACAAGTTACATGTTGATGTGATAGTGATAGTGAAATTGATAGTGACAGTGGCAATGATTGTGGTAGTTATAGTTGGTCTACACTTATATTTTAGGGTGGTAGGATGGGGCAAGGAAAGGGGGTTGTATCCTTGAGTCGAAGGGATCGATGGAACCCTAAGGATAACTCAGAATTATTAGAAGTTCCTTAGGAAGATCAGAATAACATCAACAGATGAAGAAAAGGAAAAATTTAGGAGTCCTCAAAACTCAACAAAATTGGCATCATTGCAAAGAGTGCATTACAATCTTTCCAGCGACGTCAATGGTTCTTCAAACGGAGTTACGGATCGAAAAATATGGCCAGTGAAAGATTGGTCAACTAGATCAAGTCAACAGAGGGACACATAAACATCCATACTATTGATGTCAACATGATGTCAACAACTTACTGTAAAGGGTGGCGTTAGCCCAACGTAATGATGACATCAACATGTCATGTGGTAGCCCCACAGGCTACCACGTGTCAGGAGGATTTAGCATTTTCAGGGTGCCAAGTGGACCAATGGAAAGTTTCCACAAGCACCACTCAAGGGCTGCCATGTGGCTCAAAAACATACTGATAAATGGAATGTGACGTCATCTCCACATGGGCAACTGAATGTATCGGGTATCCAATCGGAGGGCTCTACGTGGACCAATTGACAAGTGCCACGTGGCA
>JZKD02S0787689.1:766129-777702 GCA_000966675.3 Picea glauca | reverse complement strand
CTCTGGTTCCTTGTTATGCCTCTGTGTTTGAGATTTCTTGGTTTATAACAAACAGTTCTCTCCCTTTTCCATCTCTGTTTCATCTGTTGCTTGAGGATTCACAATAGTGCAACTGCTGCAGCAAAGGATTTGTTGTGGAGTTGTCGTGCCCTCTGGTTTTTACGTGTTTGAATGTAAAAGGATTTTGCGTTTGAACTCATTTCTTCTTTAATCTGTTGCATACCGGATGTCTGTAATAGATCATAGCGCTCTTCTCGCGTGACTCTTCCACCTACTCGCCCTTTATTGCAACTTACTGTTTGGAGTTTACGCAAGACCTCACTCGTTCATGCATGCCTGGTCTGGTTTTTGAGTTGACACGATATGGTTCTGAGTTTCCCTCCGTTCGATCACCCTTTAAATCAAACCGTGACATTAATTCTGATGGGCTTCGGGCTCTGCTCCTGCTAACAATCCAGGAGTGACTTCCGAACGCTAACACAAATCTCCCAAGCTCATGTTCACGACCTCTGTCTGTCCATTCGTATGAGGATGATACACTGAGATAAAAGACAATTGTGTCCCCATCTTCTTTCATAAGTTCCTCCAGAAATTTCCTATGAACTTGGTATCTCGATCAGAAGCGATACTCCTTGGCAAGTCGTGAAGTCTGACAACTTCCTTGAAAAACAGGTTCGCAATATGAGTTGCATCACTAGTTTTCTAACATGGTATGAAATGTGCCATCTTTGAAAATCTGTCTACCACTACAAAGATTGAATCATATCCCCTATGTGTCCTTGGAAGTCCTAATATGAAATCCATGCTCACTGTGTCCCATGGCATTTTGGGTATGGGTAATGGCTGATATAACCCTTTGTTCTGCCTTTTTCTGTTTGTGTGCTGACAAATTCTACACTTGTCCACAAATTTCTTCACATCTATCCTCATCCCTAGCCAGTAATATGGTTCATTCAACCTTGATAACGTTTTTTCATGGCTAAAGTGTCTGACCAATCCTCCATTGTGCTTTTCCTTCAGCAAATTCTCCCTCATGGAGCATTTTAGAATACATAGTTGATTTCCCCTTAACAATAGTCCATCCTGGATCATGTACTCTTTCCATTGGCTTTTGTCCCTAAGAATTGGATTCTCAAACACCTCATATACCTCTTTGAAATCTGGATCATCCCCATACATTTCTTTGAGGTTATCAAAACCCAAAGTCTTAACTCTAAATTCCTACATAAGAAAACATTTCTTGCTCAAAGCGTTAGTAACTTTGTTAGCAGTTCCAGAAATATGCTTAGTCACAAAAATAAAATTCTGCATGTATTCAACCCACTTAGCATGTTTTGGGTTCAACTTCTCCTGTCGAATCATGAATTGCAAAGCGTGATTATAGTTGTACAAAATGAACTATTTTGGAACCAAATAGTGCCTCCATTTCTTCAACGCTTGTATGACTGCGCAGAATTCTTTGTCACACGTAGAGTAATTCATCTTTGCTTCATCCAGTTTTTCACTGAAATATGTGACCGACCTGTTGTCTTGGCTTAAGACTACTCCAATGGCAAAACCACTCGTGTCACACCTGACCTGGAATGTCTTGCTGAAATCTGGAAAAACCAGAATTGGTTGCTCAGTGATCTTCTTTTTCAGCAGGTTGAAGCTCTTCTCCACTTCCGCCGTCCAGTGAAAAGATTTATGTATTTTATTCATCATATCCATCATCGGTGCACTAATTCCACTGAAGTTTTGGATGAATTTCCTGTAGAATCTAGCCAAACCATGGAAGATTTGAACTTCAAACACGCTCTTCGGCGATGGTCAATCCTTAATCGCCTTTATCTTTTTCGGATCCATTTTCAATTCATTTGCAGATATAAAAAAAACAAAATAAATGAGTTATGTCCTCATAAATGACGATTTCTTCATGTTGATTAGCAATTTATCTTGTTGTAACCTTCTCATCACTGCAGCTAAATGCTTCAAATGATCTTCTTCAGTTTTGTTGAAAATTAATATATCATCAAGATATACAATGATAGATTTCCCAATGAAATCCCTCAGGACTTAGTTCATCAACCTCATGAAAGTATTGGGCAGATTCGTCAAGCCAACTGGCATGAAAATCCATTCATACATCCCTTCATTTTTCTTGAATGTTGTCTTCCATTCATCACCTTCTCTCATTCTATTCTGATGATATCTGCTTTTCAAATCAATCTTTGAGAAAAACTTTGCTTCACTTAAGAAATCCATCAAGTCATCCATCCTTGGAAATGGTAACCTATACCTGATGGTAATTTTGTTGATTTCCCTTGATTCTGTACATATTCTCCACCCATCGTCCTTCCTTGGGATGAGCACTATTGGAACAACGCATGGACTCAAGCTCTCTCAAATTAATCCTTTGTTCATTAAGTCTTGTACATGTCTCTTAACTTCTTCATTCTCCTGTGGCATCAACCTATAAGATACTTTGTTCAGAAAACTGGCTCTAGGTATAAGATCAATATGATGGCTTATACTCCTGATAGGTGACAATGAACAAGGTAGTTTGTCCACTACTATATCAGCAAATCCTTCCAGCAACTCCTGAATTTCTTCCAGTAAATCATCTATCCTAGTGTTGTTCAAAACAATTATGGGCTTCCTAACCAAAATGAATTGTGTGTCTTCCTTCTTCTTGACTTCCTTAAGAAGTTCATTCCCACTCATGAGATGTACATTGTTTCTCATCTCTGTTTTCACCTCTTTATCCTTAATTGGCAGCAATATGTGCGTCCTACCAATTTTCTCCAGAGTGTACGTGTTCTTTCTCCCATCATGAACCACATTTCTGTCATATTTCCATGGTCTACCCAGCAATAGATGACAAACATCCATGGGAATGACATCACATAATACCTCATCTTTATATCCTCCTATTTTAAATTCAACTAAACCCCAATTAATGACATTTACATGATGTCTTTTTTGTAGCCATGAAACTTTGTATGGGCTTGGATGTGCAACAATATCCAACTCCAATTTTTATACCATTTCTGTGGATACAAGATTATCTTTGCTACCACTATCCACTATGACCTTGCATACCATGTCTTTGGTTTTGCAAGCATTCTGAAAAAGACTATTTATTTGGGTTGGGTTCTCTAGTTCCTTCTCCAGTTTCAAGAGAAATTTCCACATCATCAAAGATCTTCCTCCCTAAGCGTCCTCTGCCTCAACATTTCATCCTTGAGCTTTGGCAATGTGAGTTTCACCACCATATTTATTCCTATCTGGACACTCATAGGATTTATGTCTAATTTTTCCACAGATAAAGCATTTCACTTCACCTCCTCTACCTCTTCCTCTTTCTCTAGCTCAAGGAAAAGTATTTCTATCAGCATACTGCCTCCGCTGTGAGCTTCGTCCTCTCTCAGATTGAGTTTGAGATTTCTTCCCCTCTTCTTTGGGCTTTTGAGTTATGTCCTCGGCAATTGTCTTTCCTCTTCTTTGACTTCTGTCTCAGCCTCTTTGACCTTGCTCTCAACTCATCTTCTCTTCATCTTTTAGAGCCATATGATAAGCATCTTTTGTAGTTCGAATGTTCATCATGCTCATCTCATCCTGAATTTCATATCGTAGACCATTCATATTCCTGGCAACTTTCTCATCATCTATTTCTCGATGACCTGCTTTGATGTTTATCCTATAGAACTCTTCAGTGTATTCTTTTACCGACATCAACTTCTGTCTCAAATATGCATCCTCTGAAAAAAATGTTATTTGATAATCCCTGGGTATAAACTTGGCTTTCATTTTTGCAACCATTCTATCCCATCTCTTGATTTTCTACTTTCCCTTGCAACGTCTATCAGCCTGCAGTTCATCCCACCACAGTGTTGCATGCCCTTTAAGTCTAGTAACGACATGTTTGACTTTCTTGTCTTCCTCAACATCCTCATAGTCGAAGTGTTAGTCTAGATCTCTAATCCAGTCTAGAATATATTCAACATCTAGATTGCCTTCATACATTGGAATGTCCATTTTATCCCTAGAACCTATCCTTGCAATAGCCCTAAATAGGCATTCTTCTGCAGCATCTTCGACTGCAACTTATTCTCCTTCATTTTCAGCTTCATTTTCACTGATATCCAAAACATCAACTGTTCTCCTTTTTTATTTCTCCATAGCATCAATTCTGGCACGTAATTCACACATTTCTCTTTCCACAGCTGGATCAGGTATGGGCCTTTCTCTTCTTCTTGGCGGCATGGATGTAAAATTGCTCTTTTCTCTCTATTGTAGAAAGAAAAATAATTTGTTCTGGGCTCTGATACCACAAATGTTGCAGACCTCCTGCCCTCAGGCCGAGATCCACGCAGGATCTTCTCTAAAACATGATAAGGGTTAAATAAACTCCTTGTTTAAACCTGCAAAGGATTTTGGGTATCGTGAGTTGGGAACTTTGAATGCAATGACACAGCTCTTGGCAATAGCCAAAACGTTAAATTGTGAATGGGCTTAAGGTGTAAGCCTCTTCCTCATCCCCTTTTCCAATATGACCACAACCAAGGCTTAACACAAGCACCTTTCACAACTCGGGACTTCTCGAGTTGGAGCACCAACCTTTCATGCTCTTACCTTGTGAATCCATGAAACACAATATGTCAACGAAGGTTGACTCCACCCAAAGCGATGGGCGCATGCCACTTGTCACCTCTATTTATTTCGCTTAAAGAGTAGTTCCTTGCCACCTGTTCGCACGATTCTTCGGCTTTCAAAACTGAAGAGAACAACTAACAGTCATTCCTCTCCCTCTACAAATCCCCGACTCCAAAATTGTGCCTTTGACGATATTGATGACTATTTGCCTCCCTCGATCCAATGGCCCTCCTTGTATCAAGATTTTTCCAATCGAAAATCCACAACACTTGACCCAAACCATTGGTCACTCCATTCCCCAAACTTCGATACACGACTTCACATACAATATCAATGGTCTTCATTGATATGGATCTAATGATCACCACACCTCTTGAGCTTATGGGTGTTGAAAGACACTCAATCTTAATACCTCTGTTGGTCTATCAGATCCAATGGTTCACAAAACTTCGACACTTCTCCTTGAAGTTATTCCACCATCTGTTTTCAACTCACAAGGACTTCTGGCCATATGACTTGGTGTCCTCCCTCCTAAACTTGACTTCTGTAAGACGATTTCGACCTCGTCCTCCCTTTGAACACTTCATAGGTTCTATCCCTTCTGAGCTTTCGCTTGCAAGCTGAAGGCTTCCAAAAGGGTCCCTGCATGCACTCCTTACGGTGATTTACAAATAACCCTTGGTTATTTGGGCCTTCAACTCTGTGCACCTCTTTGCAGCAGCAGCCCTTCCACCTTCTTCACTCAGCCTGCACACACCTTGCACGAATTTGTGCCTTGCTAGCACTTTTTCTTATAAAGACAAATTGAACCTCCTCTAAGAGTTTTGAGATCAAACTCATAGCCTGGTTGATGCACTCCTTGCAGACTCTCCACTGCACTCTTTGCAGGAGTTCTCAGAAGGAGAAACAACTGAAACTCATTATCCCCTTGTCCAGAATTCAAACATTCAACATAGAATTATAGAACACACACACACACATTTCATTGAAATAAAATGCACATAGAGAATATAAACTAGCTTGCAACATACCATTGAACAGGTGGTCCGACAGCCATAACAAACACATAGATTGGAATCAAATATTTCTTCTAATGACTCCAGTGCTCCTATACATGGTAAATAAAAACAACTAGAGTGCATAAAATTATATGTTCTCCTCTGCAGCTCTACAACTTACGAAATATGAATTATGTTACAATGATACAAAGGTTGAGGGTGTCTATCATCCATTTTCCCTCCTAAGCTCCTAAACTGTATAATCTATTAAATTAATTCCACCTACTTTCATTAAAGAAACTTAAATTCCTATTACATCCACATATAGGAACATACGCTCCAAAATCAGTTTGGATATTTAGATATAAATGCAAATGCAATTTCCTTCTTTCCATCACATTAATGATTCAGACTTTGAAATTCACAATGTTTCCACAAAAACATATTTAATAGCATCTATGTGTCCAACTATCCCCTTGGTTTTAGGCACACACATGGGATTTATATCATGCTCCTGCATCACTTAACTAGTGTAAAGAACACTTTTCAGTGGGGAGGAAAGAAACAAAAATCCTTCAACACTTTGAAGGAAAAGATAAGTATCACACCAGTATTGTCATTGTCAAATCTTCAACAGCCTTTCGAGATCGATACATATGCCAACAGATACATCATGGGTGCATTATTGATGCAATATCATAAGCCTATATGTTACCACTCTGAAAATTTTAACCAATTCATTGTTAACTATCCTACATATGATAAGGAGTTGTATGCATTAGTTCAAAGTGTAAAGAAATGGAAGCACTACTTGTAAGGGAAGGAAACAATTATACATACAGATAATCATCCCTTACAGTTAGAAAAATAGGATCGTGGAACAATAAAATGAAACAAATGCAGAAATAAAACACAGAATATAGAAAATACAATAGAGACACACATATACGTGGTTCACCTTGTGTGGGATACATCCACTAGAGAAATTTCCAGGTCCTTCCTTTATTGTTATCCAAAAAATGAATAGATACAACCTACAACACACCTTTTGTAACTTCCTCTTCTTTCTCTCACAATCTTCTCACTCAGAATAAAATATTCACAATGATATATAGCCACAATACATTTCCTTTATAAAAGAAGGTTTCCTTCTAGGGAAAAAAACCCTAACATAACTTCTATCATCAGATATGCGACCTTATAATGAATGGTCTATATTTACAATTAAATTACAATATACATTTACAAGGAAATTTTTCCTTTGAGGAATGCTTTCCCCTGAACCCCCGTTGGGGGCCCACTTTCCCCCAGACCCCAAAGAGGAGTTAACTTCCCTCTCCACTCCCCCGCGTGGAGGAGAGTACATTATTCTGGGGTGTAAATCCTTCATGAGGTATAAACATGACTGAAAACAAAGACCTCTGAATTAGGAACATAATCAGGCTCCACAACCAACAATCTCCCACTTGGATACTGATCTCAATAACTCCACCACTGCTTTATATGATAGACTATAATCCTTCTTGGACCTGGAAAATTTTTCATCTTCATATTCATTCTTCAATACCAATTGAATCTGAGAAGGAACTTAGTTTCTCCCTGGTTACTCCCTTTGTTAACATGTCTGCAGGATTCTAGCTAATGTGTATCTTTTCCAAATTCAAATGTTCATCTTCCAAGATAGATCATATGAAATTGTGCATGAATTGTATATGCTTAGTATTCGAATGGAAGGATGATTTCGTTGCAAGATGAATGGCACTCTCATTGTCACAATACAACTTGTTATTCTCCTACTTCTTTCCCAATTCCTCCATAAACCTTTGTAACCAAATTATTTCTTTACTAGCCTATGTAACAGCAACATACTCTTCCTCTGTTGTTGAAAG
The DNA here is from genome assembly GCA_000966675.3 of Picea glauca. Classification (NCBI taxonomy): domain Eukaryota; kingdom Viridiplantae; phylum Streptophyta; class Pinopsida; order Pinales; family Pinaceae; genus Picea; species Picea glauca. Next base: position 770,180 of record JZKD02S0787689.1, on the reverse strand, counting down.
TGAAACAACCTTTTGCAGTTTCAAAATTCAAATTATTGTTGTTCCACCTATAGTAAAAACATACCCTGTGGTTCTCCTTCTGCTATATTTATCACCTGCCATATATGAATCAACATATCCATGTATAACAATGTCTCCATGTATAACAATGTCTCAACCTCCAAAACATAATGCATTAGTAGTAGTACCTCTCAAATACCGAAGAATACACTTTACTGCCTCCCAATGTTCTTTAGCTGGATTGGTCATATACCTTCTCACAACTCCCACCACATGTGCATTATCTGGTCTTGTGCAAACCATCACATACATCAAACTGCCAACTGTTGATGAATAAGGGACCCTTTACTTGCATTATATCTCCTTCTGTGTCTTGGGACACATTTCCTTAGTTAATTTGAAATGGTTGGCCAAAGGTGTACTAACTAGTTTTTCATTCTGCATTCTAAACCTCTCCAACACCTTCTCTATGTACTCACCCTAAGACAATGTCAATTTTTTATTTTTCTTGTCTCCTGTTATTCTCATGCCAAGGATTTTCTTTGTAGCACCCAAATCCTTCATTGAAAATTAATTAGCTAATTTACTCTTGAGCACATTTATATCTTGCATATTAGACCCTGCAACAAGCATGCCATCTACATACAATAGCAAGATAATATAGCTTCCTTTTTCTAGCCTTTTAAAATAAACATAGTGATCAGAATGACATCTACTATAACCTTGTTATATGATAAACCCGTCAATCTTCAAATACCACTACCTTGGAGCTTTCTTTAGGCCATACAAGATCTTCTTCAATCTGCATACCAAATTCTCCTTTCCTTTGACTTCATACCCTTGTGTCTGTTGCATATAAATCTCTTCCTCCAAATTCCCATGGAGAAAAGTTGTTTTTACATCTAACTATTTAAGATGTAAATATTCTACTACCACAAGACTTAAAATAGTCCTGATTGAAGTCATTTTAACAACATGAGAAAATATTTCATCAAAATATATACCTTTCTTTTGTGAAAACCCCTTTACAACAAATCTAGCCTTCTACCACTTTTTTCCTCTATATTCTTCCTTCAATTTTTAAACCCGTTTATTCTACAATGATCTTTTTTCTGCAGGAACTGAACCAAATCCTAAGTCAGGTTATTTACTAGGGAATCCATTTCCTCTTTCATTCATTGATTCCACTTCTTTTTAGTGTCTACCTGCATTTCCTCTTCATAACATTCTGGTTCACCATAATCATTCAACAATAAATAATACAATGAAGGAGAGTATCGTTCATGGGTCTACTTAACCTGGTATATATTCTAACAACACTTGCAGGAGTTTGAGGTACATGTTGATCCTATTGCTGTACATTTTGATTTTCTGGTACTTTTGGAATTTCTTTTTCAGTGATCTCATCAAGCACTGTGTATTCTCATTTTTATTTTTCTTGTTTCTTTCCCTGCAACTGATCTTTGTACATGATCTTCTCATTTAATATGACATATCTACTCCTAATTATTATTTTTTTTTCATAATCCCATAAGTGATAAACAAAATCATTAACATTGTATCCAATAAAGGTACACTTCTTGGATTTTTCCTCAATCTTTGTTTTATTTTCTTTATCAATATGGACAAATGATTCACAACCAAAAGTATTCAAAAAGGAATAGTTTACATTTTTATATGTCCATGCATCCTTTGGAACTATACCATCCAAAGAGCTTGAAGGTCCTTTGTTTATTAATTAAACAACAATATCTACAACATCTGCCCAGAACTGTAAGGGGAAACCAACATGCAACCTCATACTCCTTGCATGCTCCATGATTGTCATGTTCATCCTTTATGACACACCATTTTCTTGTGTTGTTCCTGGAACTATCTTCTCTCTACAAATCCCATGGTATGAACAATAATCATCAAAATCCTTGTTGCAATATTCACCTCCATTTTCTAATATGAGACACTTCAATCTTTCTCCTGTCTCATTCTCAACCAAAGCTTTCCATTTCTTAAAAGTATAAAAAACATCATATTTTTGTCAAATGCAATAAACCCAAGTTTTTCTAGTTGCATCATCAATAAAAGTAACATACTAAGGAGAGACACCAATAGATGATACCTAAGCTAGTCCCCATACATTTGTATGCACAAGATCTAACCTTTCACTCTTCTTTTCTTTTCCAAATCTGAGAAATCTGACTCTCTTATGTTTTTGATAAATACAATGCGCATAGAAATCCAAATCAATTTGTTTAAGACCTGACAAAAAAATTGTTTTGTGAAGTATCTACATCCCCTTCTCACTCATGTGTCCAATCCTATGATTCCATAGTGTTGTATCCACTACTATAGAATCTAAAGAGATAGAAGAGTCAATATTACCAGTACATAAATACAATCTACTTACATTTTCTCCTTTTTCTATCACCAATGATCCTTTGGTGACCTTCCACACCTTATCTTTAAATATGGATATACAAACTTTACTTGTCAACTACCCTATTGAAATTATATTTTTCCTTAAATATGGAACATCTCTTACCTCTTTCAACAACCATTGTTTTACATTGCTTTTCTTTATTTTTACCTTTCCCATTCCAACAATTTTGCATGGTGCATCATCACCCAAATGAACGTATCCAAAATCACCTTGAACATAATATAGAAAATGTTTCCTATGGGGTGTGGAATGAAATGAAGCCCCTGAATCTACTACCCAAGACTTATAAATATTATCTACAGAAAGAATCAGAGCATCTTGTAACACATCACCTATTACATTTGCTTCTTAATTTTTCTCCTGATGTCCATCTATTTGTTTCTTTCGAGCTTTGTAGTCTTTCTTCATATGTCCTTTCTTCCGACAATTCCAACACTCTATCTTTCCAAATATGGATTTGGATATTCCCTTCCTAGAATTCTCATGGTACCCTGAGCCCTTTCCTCTATCCTTTTGTCTTCCCATGTTCTCCATGTTTAACATATTATCTGATGTATCACCTGCACTTTTCTGTCACATTTCCTCACTAAGTATAACACCAAAAACATCAACAAATTTTAAAGCATTTGAACCAGAGACAAAGTTACTTATAGCCATGACCAAGTCGTTCCATCTTTCTAGCATTCAGCAGAACATTAGAAGAGCCCTGATCTCATCATCAAAGTCCACTTTTACATAACTTAGTTGATTAGTAGCCGTATTAAATTTATTTAAATCATCTAGAATAGACCCACCTTATGACATCTTAAAATTAAATAATATCTTCATTAGAAATACCTTATTAGACGTCAAGGGTTTTTCATATAGTTTAGCCAATGCATCCATCAACTCCTTCATTGTATTTTCTTTCGAAATATTGAAAGCCACCAATGCTTCCAGGCTTAGTTGTATCATTCCTAGTGCATTTCTTGCAAGAACCTCTCATCCTTCATCCTTCATGGTCATCAGTTTCTTTATTATTCCACCCAATGTTAGAAATAAATCCTTCTGATATAAATAATCTTCCATATACATCTTCCATAACTGGTATTTTTGTTCGTTAAATTTCTCAAACCTAGGGTGTGATCATACCGACGTTAATGCACCACATCTCATCAGAACTCTACAGTTAAGCACACTTGAGCAAGAGTAGTACTGGGATGGGTGACCTCTCGGGAAGTCATAGTGTTTCACCCTCTTCCCATTTTTCCCCGAATGGGGTTATAGTGCACTCCACATGCCCATCCTACCATTTTGTGCCCCCATCTATCCCCTTCCCATTTGCTCACACCTTTGGATCCCCTCCACCTTAATTACTCCATCATTCTTGCTACTATGAGCTCTCACTTCATCTCTCCAGTAACTAACTTCTCCAGTGCACTCAGATATGGACTCTCGTCGTTGCTATAGAGTTGGTACAAGTCCCACTCCTCTTACGCTTGTGTGACTTTACTCCCCTGCACTCTGTTAGGATATTTAGACACTTAGGAGTTAGTTAAGATCTACTTGGTCTAATATGTCGTTAGGTAAAAGTGTGTTTCTTTAGTATGCATTAGTATGCATTTGTAGTTAGGA
>JZKD02S0787689.1:741900-756728 GCA_000966675.3 Picea glauca | reverse complement strand
AAAAATGATGCAGGAGTACAACCATTTATTGTAGGTGGTAGGAAAAGAAACCAATACAAAATTTCTCATGGGCCTGGAAGTTATAGTGTCATATTGAAGCATGGAGACAGTTATGTTTGGGTAATTCAATGCCATGAATTCAATGGTGTTGTATGCTTTATGATCTGACTAAAACTTTTGTAGCTTAATTCCAGAATGAGGTATACTTATGCATTTTAATAAATTATTTTTCTGAGTTAATAAAAAGGCCTACCCATTTGAGAGAAGGACCCGAAGACATAGTCCATTAGGGATGAACTCCATTATCGATTTTTTTGTATTCATATTTGATTCTTATGTCTCTTTATTATTGAGCTTTTCCTTCTTTATGGTGTACTTCAATTTATTCTCATTTAATACAATTATTTAATAAGTCACATCGATGGAAATATCCTAGATCAATCCTCCTTCTGATTGGACCATAGAATCAAGGAGTTGGAGATTGAGAACTAGGTGGCTATAGCCACCTTCTAGTTGGAACCAAAGAAACCAAGGGGTTGTAGACACCTTTTGGTTGGAGCCAGAGAAATCATGGGGTTGTGGCCTCCTTCTAGTTTGGGCCAGATAATTCAGGAAGTTGTATCTTCCTTTAGGTTGGAGCTTGTAAATAGGGGGTTGAAGACTCCTTTCAGTTTCATCTAGAGAATTGGGAAGTTGGTGCTTCCTATGAATAATTCTTGAAATATATAAGAAAAAATTCAATGGTTTTCTCCCATTTGGGTTTCACATAAAAATTGGTGTAGTCTGTTCTTGATGTGACGTTTCTTATGATTACATGCTTATGATCTAAATATATTGAATGAAATCATAAATGATACATTCATGTTAAACTATTGAACAGTGTTGATATAACCCTTTGTTCTTCCTTTTTCCCTTTGTGTGCTGACAAATTCTACACTTGTCCACAAATTTCTTCACATCTTTCCTCATCCCTAGCCAGTAATATGGTTCATTCAACCTTGATAACATTTTTTCATGGCTGAAGTGTCCGGCCAATCCTCTGTTGTGATTTTCCTTCAGCAAATTCTCCCTCATGGAGCATTTTAGAATACATAGATGATTTCCCCTTAACAATAGTCCATCCTGGATCATGTACTCTTTCCATTGGCTTTTTTCCCTGAGAATTGGATTCTCAAACACCTCATATGCCTCTTTGAAATCTGGATCATCCCCATACATTTCTTTGAGGTTATCAAAATCCAAAGTCTTAACTCTAAATTCCTACATAAGAAAACATTTCTTGCTCAAAGCGTTAGCAACTTTGTTAGCAGTTCCACAAATATGCTTAGTCACAAAAGTAAAATTTTGCATGTATTCAACCCATTTAACATGTTTTGGGTTCAACTTCTCATGTCGAATCATGAATTGCAAAGCGTGATTATAGTTGTACAAAATGAACTCTTTTGGAACCAAATAGTGCCTCCATTTCTTCAATGCTTGTATGACTACGCAGAATTCTTTGTCACATGTGGAGTACTTAATCTTTGCTTCATTCAGTTTTTCACTGAAATATGTGACCGACCTGTTGTCTTGGCTTAAGACTGCTCCAATGGCAAATCCACTCTCGTCACACCTGACCTGGAATGTCTTGCTGAAATCTGGAAAAACCAAAATTGGTTGCTCAGTGATCTTCTTTTTTAGCAGGTTGAAGCTCTTCTCCACTTCCTCCGTCCAGTGAAAAGATTTATGTATTTTATTCATCATATCCATCATCGGTGCACTAATTCCACTGAAGTTTCGGATGAATTTCCTATAGAATCTAGCCAAACCATGGAAGCTTCAAACTTCAAACACGCTCTTCGGCGATGGTCAATCCTTAATCGCCTTTATCTTTTTTGGATCCATTTTCAATTCATTTACAGATATAACAAAACCAAAATAAATGAGTTATGTCCTCATAAATGACAATTTCTTCATGTTGATCAAAAATTTCTCTTGTTGTAACCTTCTCATCACTGTAGCTAAATGCTTCAAATTCTCTTCTTCAGTTTTGTTGAAAATTAATATATCATTAAGATATACAATGACATATTTCCCAATGAAATCCCTCAAGAGTTAGTTCATCAACCTCATGAAAGTATTGGGAACGTTCTTCAAGTCAACTGGCATGAAAATCCATTCATACATCCCTTCATTTGTCTTGAATGTTGTCTTCCATTCATCACCTTCTCTCATTCTAATCTGATGATATCTGCTTTTCAAATCAATCTTTGAGAAAAACTTTGCTTCACTTAAGAAATCCATCAAGTCATCCATCCTTGGCAATGGTAACCTATACCTGATGGTAATTTTGTTGATTTCCCTTGATTCTGTACACATTCTCCACCCACCATCCTTCCTTGGGATGAGTACTATTGGAACAACACATGAACTCAATCTCTCTCGAATTAATTTTTTGTTCATTAAGTCATGTACATGTCTCTTAACTTCTTCATTCTCCTATGGCGTCAACCTATAAGATATTTTTCTCAGAAAACTGGCTCCAGGTATAAGATCGATATGATGGTTTATACTCCTGATAGGTGGCAACGAACAAGGTAGTTCGTCCAATACTATATCAACAAATTCTTCGAGCAACTCCTGGATTTATTCCAGTAAATCATCTATCCTAGTGTTGTTCAAAACAATTATGGGCTTCCTAACCAAAATGAATTGTGCCTCTTCCTTCTTCTTGACTTCCTTAAGAAGTTCCTTCCCACTCATGAGAAGTACATTGTTTCTCATCTCTGTTTTCACCTCTTTATCCTTAATTGGCAACAACATGTGCATCCTACCATTTTTCTCCAAAGTGTACGTGTTCTTTCTCCCATCATGCACCACATTTCTATCATATTTCCATGGTCTACCCAACAATAGATGACAAACATCCATGGGAATGACATCACATAATACCTCATCTTTATATCCTCCTATTTTAAATTCAACTAAACCCTGTTTAATGACATTTACAAGATGTCCTTTCTGTAGCCATGAAACTTTGTATGGGCTTGGATGTGCAACAATATCCAACTCCAATTTTTATACCATTTCTGTGGATACAAGATTATCTTTGCTACCACTATCCACTATGACCTTGCATACCCTGTCTTTGGTTTTGCAAGCATTCTGAAACAGACTATTTCTTTGGGATGGGTTCTCTGGCTCCTTCTCCAGTTTCAAGAGAACTTTTTGCATCATCAAAGATCTTTCGCCCTCAGTGTCCTCTGCTTCAACATTTCATCCTTGAGCTTTTGCAATGTGAGCTTCACCACCATATTTATTCCTATCTGGACACTCATAGGATTTAGGTCTGATTTTTCCACAGATAAATCATTTCACTTCACCTCCTCTGCCTCTTCCTCTTTCTCTGGCTCAAGGAAAAGTATTTCTATCAGCATACTGCCTCCACTGTGAGCTTCCTCCTCTCTCAGATTGAGTTTGAGGTTTCTTCCCCTCTTCTTTAGGCTTCTGAGTTATGTCCTAGGAAATTATCTTTCCTCTTCTTTGACTTTTTCCTCGGCCTCTTTGACCTTTCTTTCAACTCAGCTTCTCTTCATCTTTTAGAGCCATCTGATAAGCATCCTCTATAGTTTGGATAGTCATCATGCTCATCTCATCCTGAATTTCATATCATAGACCATTCATATTCCTCGCAAATTTCTCATCATCTCTTTCCCAATGACCTTCTCTGATGTTTATCCTATAGAACTCTTTAGTGTATTCTTTTACTGACATCAACTTATGTCTAAAATATGCATCCTCTGAAACAATGTTATTTGATAATCCCTGGGCATAAACGTGGCTTTCATTTTTGCAACCATTCTATCCCATCTCTTGATTTTCTACTTTCCCTTGCAATGTCTATCATCCTGTAGTTCATCCCACCACAGTGTTGCATGCCCTTTAAGTCTAGTAACGACATGTTTGACTTTCTTGTCTTCCTCGAAATCCTCATAGTCGAAGTGTTAGTCTAGATCTCTAATCCAGTCTAGAATATCTTCAACATCTAGATTTCCTTCATACATTGGAATGCCCATTTTTTCCCTAGAACCTATCCTTGCAACAGCCCTGAATAGGCGTTCTTCTACAACATCTTCGACTGCAACTTATTCTCCTTTGTTTTCAGCTTCATTTTTTGCTGATATCCCCAACGTCAACTGTTCTCCTTTGTGATTTCTCCATAGCATCAATTCTGGCATGCAATTCACACATTTCTCTTTCCACTGCTGGATCAGGTATGGGCCTTTCTCTTCTTCTCAGTGGCATGGATGTAAAATTGATCTTTTCTCTCTATTGGTGAAAGAAAAATAATTTTTTCTGCGCTTTGATACCACAAATGTTGTAAACCTCCTACCCTCAGGCCGAGATCCACGCAGGATCTTCTCTAAAACACGATAAGGGTTAACTGAACTCCTTGTTTAAACCCACAAAAGATTTTGGGTATCGTGAGTTGGGAACTTCGAATGCAATGCCACAGCTCTTGGCAATAGCTGAAACGTGAAATTGTTAATGGGCTTAAGGTGTAAGCTCCTTCTTCAACCTCTTTTCCAATATGACCACAACCAAGGCTTAACACAAGAACCTTTCACAACTCGGGACTTCGCGAGTTGGAGCACCAACCTTTCGTGCTCTTACCTTGTGAATCCCTGAAATGCAATATGTCAACAAAGGTTGACTCCACCCAAAGCGATGGGTGCACGCCACCTGTCACCTCTATTTACTCCACTTAAAGAGTAGTTCCTTGCTACCTGTTCGCACGAGTCTTCGACTTTCAAAACTCAAGAGAACAACTAACAGTCATTCCTCTCCCTCTACAAATCCCCGACTCCAAAATCGAGCCTTTGACGAGATTGACGACTATGTGCCTCCCTCGATCCAATGGCCCTCTTTGTATCGGGATTTTTCCAATCCAAAATCCACAACACTCAACCCAAACAATTGGTCACTCCATTCCCTAAAATCCAATACACAATTTCACATACGAGATCAACAGTCTTCATTGATATGGATCTAATGATCACCAATCCTCTTGAGCTTATGGGTGTTGAAAGACACTCAATCTTAATACCTCTGTTGGTCTATCAGATCCAATGGTTCACAGAACTTTGACACTTCTCCTTGAAGTGATTCCACCATCTTTTTTCAACTCCACAAGGAATTCTATCCATATGACTTGGTGTCCTCCCTCCTGAACTTGACTTCTGTGAGATGATTTCGACCTCGACCTCCATTTGAACACTTCAGAGGTTCTATCCCTTCTGAGCTTTCGCTTGCGAGCTGAAGGCTTCCAAAAGGGTCCCTGCATGCGCTCCTTGCAGTGATTTACAAATAACCCTTGGTTATTTGGGCCTTCAACTCTGTGCACCTCTTTGCAACAGCAGTCCTTCCACCTTCTTCACTCAGCCTGCACACACCTTGCACGAATTTGTGCCTTGCTAGCACTTGTTATTATAAAGACAAATTGAACCTCCTCTAAGAGTTCTGAGATGAAACTCATGGCCTGGCTGATGCACTTCTAGTGGACCCTCCACTGTAATATTTGCAGGAGTTCTCAGAAGGAGAAATAACTGAAACTCATTCTCCCCTTGTCCAGAATTCAAACATTCAACATAGAATTATAGAACATACACACACACACATTTCATTGAAATAAAATGCACATAGAGAATATAAACTAGCCTGCAACATACCATTGAATAGTTGGTCCGACAGCCATAACAAACACATAGATTGGAATCAAATATTTCTTCTATTGACTCCAGTGCTCCTATACATGGTAAATAAAAACAACTAGAATGCATAAAATTATATGTTCTCCTATGTAGCTCTACAACTTACAAAATATGAATTATGTTACAATGATACAAAGGTTGAGGGTGTCTATCATCCGTTTTCCCTCCTAAGCTCCTAAACTGTATAATCTATTAAATTAATTCCACCTACTTTCATTAAACAAACTTAAATTCCTATTACATCCACATATAGGAACATACACTCCAAAATCAGTTTGGATCTTTAGATATAAATGCAAATGCAATTTCCTTCTGTCCATCACATTAATGATTCAAACTTTGAAATTCACAACGCTTCCACAAAAATATATTTAATTGCATCTGTGCATCCAACTATCCCCTTGGTTTTAGCCACACACATGGGCTTTATATGATGCTCCTGCATCACTTAACCAATCTAAAGAACACTTTTCAGTGGGGAGGAAAGAAACAAAAATCCTTCAACACTTTGAAGGAAAAGATAAGTATCACACCAGTATTATCACTGTCAAATCTTCAACAGCCTTTCGAGATTGATACAGATGCCAACAAATACATCATGGGTGCATTATTGATACAATATCATAAGCCTATATGTTACCACTCTGAACATTTTAACCAATTCGTTGTTAACTATCCTACATATGATAAGGAGTTGTATGCATTAGTTCAAAGTGTAAAGAAATGGAAGAACTACTTGTTAGGGAAGGAAACAATCATACATACAGATAATCATCCCTTACAGTTAGAAAAATAGGATCGTGAAACAATAAAATGAAACAAATGCGGAAATAAAACACAGAATATAGAAAATACAATAGAGACACACATATACGTGGTTCACCTTGTGTGGGATACATCCACCAGAGAAATTTCCAGGTCCTTCCTTTATTATTATCCAAAAAATGAACAGATACAACCTACAACACACCCGTTGTAACTTCCTCTTCTTTCTCTCACAATCTTCTCACTCAAAATACAATATTCACAATGATATATAGCCACAATACATTTCCTTTATAAAAGAGGGTTTCCTTCTAGGGAAAAAAACCCCAACATAACTTCTATCATCATATATGCGACCTTATAATGATCGGTCTATATTTAAAATTAAATTTCAATATACATTTACAAGGAAATTTTTCCTTCGGGGAATGATTTCCCCTAAACCCCCGTTGGGGGCCCACTTTCCCCCAAACCCCAAAGAGGGGGTAACCACCCTCTCCACTTCCCCCCGTGGAGGAGAGTACATTATTCTGGGGTGTAAATCCTTCATGGGGTATAAACATGACTGAAAACAAAGACCTCTGAATCAGGAACATAATCAGGCTCCACAACCAACAATCTCCCACTTGGATACTGATCTCAACAACTCCACCGCTACTTTATATGATAGACTATGATCCTTCTTGGACCTGGAAAATTTTTCTTCTTCATATTCATTCTTCAATACCAATTGAATCTGAGCAGGAACTTAGTTTATCCCTGGTTACTCCCTTTGTTAACATGTCTACAGGATTTTGGCTAATGTGTATCTTTTCCAAATTCAAATTTTCATCTTCCAAGATAGATCATATGAAATTGTGCCTGAATTGTATATGATTAGTATTCGAATGGAAGGATGATTTCTTTGTAAGATGAATGGCACTCTCACTGTCACAATACAACTTGTTATTCTCCTGCTTCTTTCCCAATTCCTCCATAAACATTTGTAACCAAATTATTTCTTTACTAGCCTATGTAGCAGCAACATACTCTTCCTCTGTTGTTGAAAGTGCAACAACCTTTTGCAGTTTCGAAATCCAAATTATTGTTGTTCCACCTATAGTAAAAACATACCCTGTGGTTCTTCTTCTGCTATATTTATCACCTGCCATATATGAATCAACATATCCATGTAGAACAATGTCTCAACCTCCAAAACATAATGCATTAGTAGCAGTACCTCTCAAATTCCGACGAATCCACTTTACTGCCTCCCAATGTTCTTTACTTGGATTGGTCATATACATGCTCACAACTCCCACCACATGTGCAATATCTAGTCTTGTGCAAACCATCACATACATCAAACTGCCAATTGCTGATGAATAAGGGACCCTTTACATGCATTCTATCTCCTCATGTGTCTTGGGACACATTTCCTTAGTTAATTTGAAATTGTTGGCCAAAGGTGTACTAACTAGTTTTTCATTCTGCATTCTAAACCTCTCCAACACCTTCTCTATGTACTCACCCTAAGACAATGTCAATTTTTTTTTTCTTGTCTCTTTTTATTCTCATACCAAGGATTTTCTTTGTAGCACCCAAATCCTTCATTGAAAATTAATTAGCTAATTTATTCTTGAGCACATTTATATCTTGCATATTAGACCATGCAACAAGCATCCCATCTACATACAATAGCAAGATAATATAGCTTCCATTTTCTAGCCTTTTAAAATAAACACAGTGATCAGAATGACATCTACAATAACCTTGTTATATGATAAACCTGTCAATCTTCAAATACCACTACCTTGGAGATTTCTTTAGGCCATACAAGATCTTCTTCAATCTGCATACCAAATTCTCTTTTCCTTTGACTTCATACCCTTGTGTCTGTTGCATATAAATCTCTTCCTCCAAATTCCCATGGAGAAAAGTTGTTTTTACATCTAACTATTTAAGATGTAAATATTCTACTACCACAAGACTTAAAATAGTCCTGGTTGAAGTCATTTTAACAACATGAGAAAATATTTCATCAAAATATATACCTTTATTTTGTGCAAACCCCTTTACAACAAGTCTATCCTTCTACCACTTTTTTCCTCTATATTCTTCCTTCAATTTGTAAACCCGTTTATTCTACAATGATCTTTTTCCTGCAGGAACTGAACCAAATCCTAAGTCTGTTTATTTACTAGGGAATCCATTTCCTCTTTCATTCATTGATCCCACTTCTTTTTAGTGTCTACCTGCATTTCCTATTCATAACATTCTGGTTCACCGAAATCAGACAACAATAAATAATACAATGAAGGAGAGTATCATTCATAGGTCTACTTAACCTGGTATATCTTCTAACAACACTTGTAGGAGTTTGAGGTACATGTTGATCCTATTGTTGTACATTTTGATTTTCTGGTACTTTTGGAATTTCTTTTTCAGTGATCTCATCAAGCACTGCGTATTCTCATTAAATGATCCTTTGTTGATCCTTTGTTTATTAATTAAACAACAATATCTACAACATCTGCTCAAAACTGTAAGGGGAAACCAACATGCAATCTCATACTCCTTGCATGCTCCATGATTGTCCTGTTCATCCTTTATGACACACCATTTTCTTGTGGTGTTCCTAGAACTATCTTCTCTCTACAAATCCCATGGTATGAACAATAATCGTCAACAATAATTCATCGGTTTATGATATCTCTATTTATGGGTGGATTGATGTAAATGATTAAGTCCTTGTAACGTTTAGTGGTTTGATTTCAATGTAAGGAAAATTGTCCAAAAAACATCATTAAAAATTTACAAGAATGTTAGTGTGAGTTTATGTTTTTCATAGAGATTAACAAATTAAAAAATTACAAGAATGTTATTGTGTATGTCTGTTTACTTGAAAAATACCTATATGAAAGATAAATTGTTATTTTAAATGAATTGTGTTATATTAATTTAAATAAAGTGTATCATTTATGTAATGGGAATGTAATATTTAATTTACATTCGATTATATGTTTTATAATGAATGTAAATAGAGGTTGAGGAGGAGCACACGGGTATTACTCCCTTCAAGAGTCCTACCACCTCTATGGATGGCCTCTGCATAGTTCCCATTGGTACCTCCTTGGTTTTGGTTTGCTTGGTTTTCGAAAAAATATTGTGTCAGTTGTTGTTTCCCATTAGCTATGGACTCCAACAATTATATGGTTATGTCTTCAGGATGGTCCCCCATAACTCCCTCTACTTCTACTTCTTTTTATGATTTTGGTCTTGGGGTAGGTTGCTTCCCACATCCTCTATTTTTCCTTGGCATCAATGTCTTAATAAATCACAAGCTAGCAAGATCACCAGTGCTAATACCACTATAATGTTCACAACTAGGCTGAGAGGGAATTTTATATATTTTTGCCCAAAATTTGTTGTTTCTTCTTATATGAATGTGTTGTTAACTTCTTATAGCTAGTTTTCTCAATAAAGAATATTGGCAAACATATAGCATACATTCATCACACAAAAATGGAGAAGATAATCATGGCATCTTATTATGGATGGAAAACTCCCAAAATCAGTACAATGATGTCTAATGGTTGTAACAAGAGTTGCAGAATACTACTAGACATAGAAATCTAATGGCTTCCAGGCAACTACACAATCTACTAAATAAACAGACAAGAAAAACCTGGAATGATGCCAACCTATGGTGTCCACTGGTCCAAGACTCACCAAACCTTACTCGGTTATGCTCCAGCAATGCCGATTTGCAATCAACCCTCTCATGAGCTCCTCACAAACCTAGGTGTCTAGTGGGGCCTTGCTGGAGAACCCATGCTCAACCTGCGGGGATGCCCCCTTTCACAAATGCGCAAAACCCCCTTGGCACCTATGGATTTGAAGCTCGGCCTCTTCTTGGAAATCACCGCAAACACCTTGCGCAGGCCGATATGCTTCCCAACTCCCTCCAGTATGAAATCAAATACCCAATGAAATCCAATGACAACTCCAAATGAATCCTCCCCTTGTCTAGCTAGGGTGGATATTACACCACCAAAACTAAACCTGCAGTGGAAGAAGTTTTTCCAAAAACCCAACAAAAACACTAGCTACAAGAGCACTCAATAAGATAGCAAACCATAATCCAAGGGGAAGGGTTACTCCTATATTTATCCTTTCTTTGGATCTTCTAGATCTTTCCCCCATTTTGACCAAATCAAATCTTCACTTTATTTTCCCTCCAATTCCATTAAATATAATTATTTATTTTATTTAATGTCATTTTTACGATTTGTCATTCATTTTACCTAGTGACACCAAATAAACCTCCTTGACTCCTTTTTTCCCCTTGTTGACTATAGCCTATGGGAGTTGTATAGGCTATTGAGTCATCCTCCGTCATAGTCAATTGGAAGGGGACATTACAAATTAATCCCATATATGACACAATATGTACCAACAAATAAAACAAGTTTTAAGTGATAATTGGGCCTTCCAAACAAGCCTCCGTCGGGGGTGATGAAGTCTACTGGGGGTGCGACTTGAGTGAAGGTATGAAAGGGACTAGTTATAATGACCTCATAGAGAAGCTTAGTGCTTGACTCTTTTGTTAGAGGAGCTTTCCCAGTAACAACACTTGTTACTAAAGGACTTTTACTTTTGGTTACTCATCTTATGTTTTCCTTATATATCTAATCTAGATTTGGTATCCTTATAACTCCACTCTTACTCAAGTACTCTATACATCCACTCCTGGTTATGATAAGGGGTTATGGCAGATGCGTGAGACATACATCAAGGATGCTATGTCCCCTGTACGAGTCAAGTCAAATACAATGCAATGCAAAACAAAACTTGAAAGATATAGACATGAAACTTCAAACAATAATAAAAATCTATAGAACCTAAATTTATATTAAAAAATAATATATACCTTAATTATAATCATGTTTTAAAATGACATAAATTAAATAAAATATAAAATACATCAATAATTTTAATAAAAAAATATTCTATATTAAAAAACAAAAATCTTAATAATTATTTAATTTACATTACACAAATTAACATTTTCTTATATTTTTTTTTATGCCTTATAGGTTAAGGCTCACATAATTTATGCATTTTCGTGATAAGGAAAATTTAAATTAAAAATTTAATACAATAATAAAAGAAAACAACAATTTATCTATTTCTAATAAAAGAAAACAACAATTTATCTATTTTAGAAAAAGACATGATTTATGGAATTGTATGATAAGAGAATTTTAAACTAGCAATTTATGACAACAAAAAACTAAACGGATGCAAGACATTAAACCCCACACAGAAACAGACAGTCTTGGGACTCAGACTGAGACGCCCAGCCATACAGACACATACACACAGAGATGGGAAGTGCTTCCCACACAACACTGTAGATAAAGGAGGAGGAAAATCTCTTGAAAATGTTACGGTGTGTAAATATTTGAGATATATAGGTGCGTCTCACTTCCACTTCCTTCAACGGATAGTATGGGTGCACCGAAGCTTTTTTAGGGATAAAGCAGGATTGAAGTTTTTTCAGAAAAAAGCAGGATTGAAGTTTTTTCAAAAAAAGCAGGAGTGAAGCTTTTGTTTGTGAAAAAGAGAAGAATTGAAGTTTTTAAAAAAAAGTAGGCTGAAGCTTTTTTGAAGTTTTGTCTGCTGCGAATTTACAAATGCGGGCGTTCTACATCTGAAGTTTGTGGCTTCTGTGCATTAAAAATGGCAAGAAATGTGGTGGGGTCTTTTTTATGCTACGAAACTATTTCTTGCACATTCAGAATGTGGATGTGCTATGCTCTGAAAAGAAAATGACCAGGATTAGAGCCTTCTGTTCCAGGGCACTGTTCTCTGTGCATATATGGATGTGGGTATGGTGCTTGTCTTGGATTTTGGTTTCGGAGGCACTTTTCAGGGTAGAAAATGGGTAATAACCACTTGGCAGCTTCGATATTGTATGCTAATGGTGGGGTTGAAGATTCAAGAAACTGCATATCCTTTAGTATGGTCATTCTACTAAATTTGTCTCATAAGTCGGCTCACAGGTCAGGTGGAATTCCTCTTGCAGTTCAGGTCGATTTACAGGTCAGAATAAATTTATCTTACAGGTCATTTACCATGATAGGGAATGTTGCTAAATCTTGAAATTAGTTAAGTTGGATTTCACATGAAAACATTTTTCTGGTAACTCTTTGAGATTATAAAAATATTATAACCCTTTGAGATTATAAAAATATGATAAATATTATGGTATGTTTCCTTTACTGGTGGAGTTGTTTGAGAAAATGAAATATGCATTGTGTGATTATCAGGATGCCTTTTTGCTATTGTTGCACTAACCTATAATAGGGTTTCATTTTGGTTTACATCTCTATTAGTATGTTTTACGTTGTTAGAATGTTTCATTGTTTTAGTTCACTGTTAACATGCTTTATGATATTTTGGTTCTTGCCAAAATGCACATATGGCTGGGTTTTTTCCCTTTTTTAAAATGGTCTTATTTTTCATTGTTAAAAAATACATAATACACCAATAATCATACATCATTGAGCCACATTGTGAATATATCATAATACAGAGCAACCCTACCTATATAGGCAACGAGAACCAACATTTTCCACCTTGGCCTTGAACTCAAGAGAGCCTACATGTTTTCTAAACATGCCAATTTTTATTGAAAAATGGGCTTCTGATTCTAATCTAAATGGTGTAACCTCTTCCAAATGAAAGGAGGTGGCATCCCCATTAAATGTGGCACAACTTTTTCATTTCCATGACGGATGCTTGTAAATTATATGGCATTCCAAGCACTTCTTCTAGAATTTTTGGCCACTACTCTGTGTCCCCAAGAATGAACCCTTTGCAGTGCAGAAGGGTGACACAGACAATGACAAACTCAGTAGCAACCTAATATTAAATACTCTGGCAACCTTACAATCCCAAAACTCATGTTTTATTGTTTCTATTTGGTGGAATTTTGCATATTGACCATTTGTTGGACTTGAGTTGTGAAGCTTATCTTAAACCGATGAGTTGTTAGTAAGCACCAACCAACAAATACCTTGGGTCTTAAAGGAAGATTTACAAAGATTTACAAATTTTCAAAGTAACCAATTTTTGGCTTATTTGCTGTACAATTCCCCCTATGTGCAGAAAGCCTTCTAGGCTATTCTCTTTCCTTAAAGAAAAGGAATTCCAGCATTTTGGTCCCTATCTAAATGGAAGGTCCAAAATTCAAATAGATTGTGTCCTCAGATCCCATTCACTTTTGGGGCAATCAAAATTTAGGTATAGCTCTTTGGACATTAAACACCCAGCCTTCCAAATCTTCTAAAGGATATGGTATACTTGATCTAAATTTTTTGAAAGCAACACCACTACCAACTTTATCGCAGATTTGTAATTTCCACTTTATACCTGCTAGATGAGTAGCATTTTGAATGCAATGTTGTACAAGAATATGCTAAGATCCTTTGCCATAACTATTGCTCCTTGTTGTCATATATCAATCATTACGCCAACCTCCCTTGGAAAACTGTAAATGTCACATGAGACTTGCTGAAGACTTCTCTTCCCTGTCCACTCCTCTCATAGAAATCATATCCAGAATCTTGTTTGCCAGAGTCAAGGAAAATTTTAAGAGTTAAATTTAAGGGGTTAGAAACAGTGTGTGGGCAAATTTTTTACATTAGAACATTTTTAAACCTTCACCCATAAAATATAGTTAGGATTCGAATAAAATAAAATATAGCCTTTTCATCACCTAAAACAAGATCACATATGATATTTCATCGTTGACTTTCCATTGTTCAATATGCATTCGCCCCAAATTTTTCAAGATTTTCAGAGGGTTTAGTGCATTTGCCCGAAATTTTTCAAGATTTTCATAAGACTTTAAGTGCATTCGCCTAGAATTTATCAAGATTTTTAGAGGGTTTGTTGCATTCACCCTAAAATTTTCAAAGCGAGTTTGATGCATTCACCCTGGAATTTTTCATCAATTTGGTGCTCTTGACTTGGATTGGTGAGTGTTCTATAGCATATCTTTGGCCTTTTGATTTACAAGTCATTTTTTATAAATTTTCACCCTTGAAGTTTAAGATGATCTTTGTGGAAAAATAGTGTATCGATCCAAAATGGGATATTCAAGCAGCTTCTCAGATTTCATGGAAGATTTGATGTTAAGAATGTTTTTTACTTTTTTTTTGTTTTCTGAATAATAAACTTTGGGCATTTCAAGGGTTTTTTGAATTTTCCATTGGTTTTAACTTTTTATTCTATTTACTAAATTTTTTGTAGATCTTGCAACTA
>JZKD02S0787689.1:680966-697853 GCA_000966675.3 Picea glauca | reverse complement strand
ACAACAAACCAGAGGTAAGAAGAAGACAAAGAACAAAAAGAAAAAGAATAATAACAATGAACCACCGAAAGCTCAAAACCCACCACTTGCTAATGAAAAGAAACCACAACGGAAATCGAAGTTCACATGTCTCATTTGTGGTGACAATCACTACACTCGAGACTCTCCACATCGTGATGAAGTGGCAAAACGCTTCAAGGGGAATTCCCAACCTACTGTGCTTACTCATCCTTTTCCACAACAACAATCTATGGTTGTGTTGGCAGCCAATTCACATTTTTATACTATCCTGATAAGATGCCTACGCCAGTGTTTTGCAACCCTTGATTTTCATCACAATCATTGAATAAAAATGACACTATTATTTCGTGCATTTGCACACCTACCTTTGTTCTCGTTTTCACGACTATAAGCGTGAAAATTTTAATTTCGAAGTCACATTAAAATTGTCACTGGATTGTTATGGTTACTCTTGTCTATGTGTTCATTGCGTTTCCAATTTAATTATAGTCGCACAGTTGGCAAGACTCCAAGATCTTAACTCATTTGGTATTCTTTAATTGTTAATATGACTTCGTTTTTATAAGATTGTGATGATTTGATAATGAGTGGCATTGAGTCCTTAATACAGTGGTGGTTTGATGTTTTATAGTCTTTTCATCGATTTCCTTGGTGCATTGGTTTCATGAAAACATTGACATGATGATTAGAGCCTTAATTCAATAGTTTTATATATTGTATAAGTTCTATGGTCAATTTCTTATTCAAAACATTCTTTTGATTTTGAAAAACCATGCAAACGCTATGCTTGTGCAAACATTGGGGTCAACTTACCATAGTTTTCGTTAATGGTTTAATTGGTTTTACTTTTAACACATTGCAATAGTGATATGAATCACCATATGCGTCATCGGTTGTAATTATGGAAATGACTGTTTTGCATGGGCTGATCTAGCTCCACCACCTTTGCACATTCGGTCATTAATGCCTTCCCCCTATCCCGGGTCACCTCTGTTAGTTTGCGGGTAAGCCTGTGAGTTATTTGACCATGCGTTTACCCTACCCAAACCCCTATCCACTGTGTTTTCTCTCCTAGCTCCTGTAGGGCGAATTTAAACCCCATGGTGTTCAGAGTCAGTTACTGTTTGATTGCGAGAGAAGACCGCCCCCGTAATTTCCCCCATAGACACGTTTTTACGTGAGCGATTCTGGGAAAAGGGTTTGGAATCCAATCAAAACCTTGAAAACCCAGAACCGAAATTATCCCCTTTACCTTCAATGCGGGCGGTTTCCTCAGAAATCGAGTTGTTACAGAGATATAGCTCGTGTTTTTCAGGTCAATTTCCAGATCCTCTTCGTGGCTGTAAGGTGCGTTTTTGGTCTGTGTGCATTTGCTGAAATGTCTATGAATTCTCTAGGCCTGTGCTTCAGAACCCCTTTCGCCCGTCTAGCCTTGTGCCTCAACATTCTATTGAAACCCTTGATCAATCCAAATATTTATCAAGCAGTCTCTGTTCTCTTTAAGATGTTGAGGCAACAACAGCTTTTGTCAATTCAAAATTATCATGACCGAGTTGCCCAGGTATGTGTTTAGACATTGATTTCGCTTTATGAGTTGTCTTGAATTAATATAATGGATTGGGTTTTGCTTTCGATTACTCTTGTTTGTTTTAATAGAGTCAAAAATGGTTCTGTTACTTCGAATTTCCAGGAATGATTTCGTTTTTTTTGAAATAATATAAAAGATTTCATTTGCAATTAGCATAAATTAGTTCTGTTTGCATCAATTCGTTTTCCTAAAACTCAAATATAGCTATGATTTGGTTATGCGATTTTGTTGTTCTCGGATTAGTATAAGCAATTGATTTTTTTTTTATTCTGTTTGGCTTTCTTTTGAAACAATTTTGTTCGTCTGATTTAGGATAGTCGAGTGGGTTTGATTTCGATTAGTTTTGTTTGTTTCTAATAGACTCAAAACAACCTTGTTGACTTCAATTTACCAGGAACGATTTTTTTTTGTATTGAATCAATATTCTCGTTTGGATTTTGATTACATTCGACCTGTGCAAAAGATCTATTTGCTAAAATCGTGTAGTTGTGTTGATTGATACGATTTTGCATAACGATTATGTCAGCCCCAAACTGTTTCGATTCGTTCCTATTTGATTTGATTTGCAAATGATTGCTGCTTGCCACGATTAGCATGATCATTTGTATATGTTTGATATAGTTCTATTAATTTGAAATACAATCCTGTTGATTTCGTTTTGATTCGACAACGATTTTGTTAATGGTTGAGTCGGCATAAATTATTGCATGGAAAATTTGTTTAACTGGTTACAGTTTGTGTCGATTGGAATTGGTTCAAGAGATGATTTCATTGTTTCTCCAACTGTCAATTGATTATGTATGTCCCGAATTGGTAATGAAAGTTGTTTGACAAATCTCACATATCCTGTTACCTTTTGATCAATTCAACCACAATTTCGTTTGTTTCAAATTTGCATACAAGTTTGGTTTGGTGTGACATGAATGATTCGCTCTATTTGAAATTAGTAATTAAATATTTGGTTTGATAAGTCTGATATAATTATGATAGTTATGGATTGGTTTAACACAGTTCTATTTTCAAATTAGACTAGCTACAAAATCGCAAGATTCTGTAGCTAGTCTTAAAATTTGGATTTTTTTTGTTAATTTTATCAATAAAATATCCTCTAAACTTGTCTATTCTTGTCTTCTTTCAGGTGCATACGAATTACAATGATCAATTGGGCATGTTGTGGCAGTTTACGAGATACTTTTGTAATATATTTTTTTGTTTTAGGTTGTTAGCTTGAGTCAGAAATAGAGACTTGGGATATTATCCCCAGATTTTTTGTAAAACTGCTTCGATAATTCCCACATGGATGTTTTACCCTGTGGGAGGTCTTTAAATACTTGTTATTTTTTGTAAGGAACCCATCATCATCACTGTTGGGAGAACTAGATTATGGATTTATAATGATGCAGACTGGGATGAAAGTTGATGTCTTATAACATCTTTAGCTTTCAACATATCAAACTTTTGTTTCAGATTTTATTCATATCAATTTGTAATCAGTCATCGACTACTTTAGCTATCATGATTCATTGCATGTTGATGTGATTTGATTTATATGTTGTCCATATCTGATCTCTCTTATTTAAAAATACAACAATTACTCTATCTCAATTTAATGAATACAGGTTTATCTTTTTCATTAATTGAATTGTTTTGTACAAATTTTGCACAAGGATTTATCTAACTGCGATGATTTGTAAATTATAAGATTGTTGTAATTTTTCATGTCTTGTTTGTCCTGTCATTTATATTTGAAGAGCACAACTGCTTCTAGTTTACAAGAAGCTTGCAGAGAATTTGGTGCGGTTTTCCTCCCATCAATCAGTTGAACTGGATCCTTTACACAGGACAAATTGGAAAGCGTTATTACAGGTCAGTTTATTAAGTTATTTAAGTAGTTTAGATAGATGTATGTATAGTTCAGATTTATAGTTAGAATTGTTATTTTAGTTGCTTAGCTTAGATAGTTTTTTTTTGTTTAATTTCTTTCTCATAAACGATTATAAAAATCAAAAATAGTAACTCTGCTGTCATGGGACAGCCCACAAATGGTTTTTTCAGGTTTTCGATTTAAATATGTAATCTGTAAATATTGTACATTTGTGATTAAGATTTAATTTTGTTGATAATTAAACATTTAGTTTCATAGAATTATTGTTGTATAGTATAGACAATAGACTATATATATATATATATATATATATATATATATATATATATATATATATATATATATTAGATTTGTTTATTAGTTGGTTTTAATAGTTGTTTTTCATTTAGATTAGTTCCTTTAGTTAGTTTCCTTTTGTTTTCCTAGGACTTAGATCCGCCAACGGAGCCGCTAAACCCATCAGGGTGGGTCATCCCAAACGGATTGGGTTATTTAAACAACCCCGGACCGGATCCACTCTTCCAGTTGGCGAGCATTCAATTTCGCCCGTCAACAGGTTGCTCAAACCCCCTCTCCAGGGGGCAGTTCCAATCATCCTTCTCATGATGAAGCCTTGACAAGTGCCCATATTTACATTTTTAACATGATTGATTTAACCACCCTCTCTACGACATATGACACACCAATTAAACCTGACAAAGGAAAAGTCACTAATGGTACCGGTACTTTACCGGATCCATCACCATCCTCTGTTAGTCCTCCATCAGCTCATCCTCCGTCTGGACCACTTCAGATTGAGAAACCTACATTCGACTCTATATTACACCCTCCTAAGAGAACTATCCATAAAGCTACCTTTAATCCTAGTTCATGTGCCGCCTAGAACTACAACGTTGTTGAATATTTGGCTTAAGCACCATGTGCTATGTCTGCGTTAGAAGTTCTACAGCACTGCCCCAGTCAACGTAGAATTCTCTTGAATACTATTGGCATTGTTGATCCTAAGTCATCCAACAATATCATGTTCAATATGGGGAATTATACATCTCGACTCTCCCACCAACTTGCTTTCCAAATTGATGTTGTTGTTCACAATCAACAAGTTCACCAAACCGTATTGGATGAGGGAGCCTCTACTTGTGTCGTCTCTTTAGCATGTTAGAAAGTTTTAAAATCACCCACACTTAACAAATCCTCAATAATGTTATGCCCATTCGATGGGCGAGGTTTTCATCCCCATGGGATTTTACAGTCCCTGCCCGTCCAGTTGGGCGAAAAAACCATCATTGTTGATGTTGAGGTGGTCGATGCTCCCCTCGATTACAACTTATTACTTGGAAGAAGTTGGTTTTATGCTATGACTGACATTGCTTCGTCATTATTTCTATGTGTGCAATTTCCCCATCAAGGTAAAATTTTCACTGCCAATCAGTTAGATTTATGTACATCTGACTCTCCCACTCCTGCTACCAACAATATTCCATTCTTGGGAGATCACAAGAACGCATTGGTGTTGGCTTGTTGAAAGACTCTAGCCTTATGGGTACCTTCCCTACACCACTTCCACCCACTACATATCATGTTGCCACAATCAATATGATTTCGACTATGGTTTACCAATACTTGGAATCATCTGACCCTTGGATCGTACCTAATCCGTTGGAATTCAATGCACAAGGTGACACCATGCCACTTATTCCAACCAAAATATCATACGTTGCTATCCAATCCACCTCTCCCTCCTCAGATGACCAACATCTATTGGCACCGGACACTTACTCGATCCCATCATGGTTAAATTCCTTGACGTTTGTGTTCAATTACATTTCCCAAATTTTTCCTTCTGATGAATCAATAATGGATATTATTAGCATTGACGACATACCTTGAGATGATAACCATCATCGATCCTCTTTTCTTCCACCTCTCGAAGAAATCCAGGAAGATATACACTCTATCTTCCCCCCTAATGTTGTCCAATTTCCCCAATCACCTATACTTACCCAAGATGTTATTTCTAAAGGGAATTTAGGAAACATTACCTCTATAGTTGAAATAGATATTTTGATCAAGTAAGGTATCGTAGAAACTATTAATCTCGGCGTTAATTGTACACCCGAGGAAGTGGTTTCCTATACCGCTTTGTTTAAATAATTTCATGATGTCTTCGATTGGAGCTACGAAGAGATGCCAAGGATCAATACTTAGATCATTGTGCATGAGATTAAAACCTACCCAGGTGTAAAACCTGTTCGACAGAAACTATTCTCGGTCCATCCTAAGAAGACCGCGACTATTAAGGTAGAAGTTGAGAAATTATTGAAATCTGGCTTCATCTATCCCAACCCTTTGACGGAATGAGTTTCAAACATTGTCCTGGTTACTAAGAAGCAAGGGACCATTCATTTCTGCGTTGATTATAGGGACCTCAATAAGGCTTATCCAAAAGACAACTACCCTATGCCCTTTATCGACCAAATTATTGATAATTGTGTTGGTAGCGTAATTTTCTCTTTTATGGATGGTTTCTCAGGGTATAACCAGATTGACATTTTACTTGTTGATCAACATAAGACATCCTTCATATGCCTGTGGGGAACTTTCTCCTATCAAAAACTACCTTTTGGCCTTTAAAATGTTGGTGCTACATTCCAGCAAGCCATGTCCTATGATTTCCATGATATCAAAGATATTGCAGAGCCTTACCTCAACGACTTACCTGCCCACTCATCTAATCAATCAGACCATTTTGGTCATATACGGGATATTTTTCTTTGATATTGGTTCTACCGCATTCATTTGAACCCACATAAGTGTATTTTTTATGTTGAATCAGGCTAAGTCCTCAGCTTCGTTGTTTCCAAGGATGGGATTCGGGTGGATCCCTTAAAAATTAAGGCTATCTTGGCTTTACCTCCACCTAAAAATCTTACACAACTCCAAAGTTTGCAGGGGAAAGAAAAATTTCTTTGTCGTTTCATTTGTAACTATGCTAAGATTACAAAAGGATTTATGTGCTTGTTATAGAAAGACACCCCTTTTATCTGGGATGACACTGTTGAACGATCCTTTTCTACTCTTAAGCATGTATTAACCAATGCTCCTTTGTTACATCCTCCGAATTACAAAAAGGACTATATCCTTTACTTAGCAACCTCTACTTCCACTATTGCTATGGTGTTAGTTCAAGAGGACCTTAATGGCGAGGAATACGTGATATATTATTTGAAAAAAAGCCTATCTCGACCATAGCTCAGATATTCACATGTTGAAAAGTTGGCTCTAGAAACCATCATCGTTGTCCAAAGATTCTGTCACTACATTCTGCTACACACCACCACGGTTATTGCGGACTTGAACCCCATGTACCACATTTTTACAGGTCAAGTTCTTAGGGGAAAATATTCGAAATGGATCGTTCTCCTTCAGGAATTCGATCTCGAGTTCACTAAATCCAAAGCTAAAAGTCCCTGGTGTTTGCAGATCTTATTTGTGACCTTTCCCATGCTGATGAAGATACTGAGCCGAGATATTTTCTCCCGGACGAAAATATGTTCCTCATTAGCATGTTTGATCCTTGGTATGAAGATATTATTCTTTATCTCTAGACACAACGTTTTTAGCCCGATATCTCTCATGAAGACCGTCATCGTATCCGCCACCATTCTCTCTATTACCTTATTATCGATGACACTTTATACCGCCACGACATTGACACTATCCTGCGACGATGTCTAACTCATGAAGAGGTTGAACGTGTGCTTAATGACTATCATTTTGGAGCCTGTGGAAATCATCTTTCTAGGATGGATACAACTCAGAAAATCGTACGTGATGACTACTTTTGGCCCTCAATTTTCAAAGATTGTATTGAGGCAGTCAAAAAATGCCCACCCTGCCAAGTTTTTCACAAAAAGGCATGAACCCACCCTACTCTACTGAATCCCATTGTTCCCATCGACCCCTTTGGCAAATGGGGCATTGATTTCATGCAATGCAAGCCTACCTTAGCCGGGGGACATGGTTATATAATCGTTGTCATCGATTACTTTACAAAATGGGCTGAGGATATGCCTACATTTCTGAATGATGGTCGCACTGCAGCTCTTTTCCTTTTTAACCACATCATCACTCATTTTGGTGTTCCACACGCCATTGTCACTGATCATTGTTCACACTTCAAAAACCAGATGATGAGTGAGTTGCATGCCAAGTTGGGTTTTTTCCATGAGAACTCATCCTCGTACTATCCTCAAGAGAATGGACAAGTTGAAGCTATCAACAAATTCCTCAAAACTATTATCCAACGGATGGTAGGGACCAACAAGACATCATCGCATATACAAATTTTCTCCGCTCTCTAGGCCTACTGTACTTTAGTGAAAACTGCTACTGGATTCACTCATTTACAGCTAGTATGTGGCATAGAAGTTGTTTTACCAATTGAGTGAGAAATTACTTCATTAAAACTCAAAGTAGAACTCCTTAACCACACTTCTACTGAAGAAGAACGTTTCTTACACTTGACTATATTGGATGAAACACATCGTGATGTTTCTCTCATTAATGAGACATATCGAAAACAAATCAAGAATCAATATGACAAGTCTATCCATCCTCGCACTTTTGTAGAAGGAGACCTAGTCCTTGTTTATGACCAGGCTCATGAAACGTTAGGGACGGGTAAGTTAGAACCTTTATGGCATGGTCCTTACATCATGAAACGTGTTCTACATAGAGGTGCCTACGAGTTAGTGGACTATGATAGAATCTCCCTAGATGAGCCTCAGAATAGGCTTTACCTTAATAAGTACTATGCTTAGGACATCTAGCATACGTGATTTGTACACTATTGTATTTTTAGTTTGGTGTGTTTTTTTCTTTTGTGTGCTCAAGTTTTTTCCTTAGCCACTTATACTATGTCTTGTGTTTTCATGCGCAGATGACATATTCCTTTCCTATCTTTATCGGGTTTGTAGATGGCGCTAGTCGACACACCCAGAATGATTCTTTTGCAGCTTGGGTCATTTACCACTCTGATGAGTTGGTGAGTTTCAGAGGTATTTTCTTAGGATTGGCAACTAACATGGAAGAATATCATGCTATCATCAGACTTTTAAGAGAAGCCTCCTCCCTAGGCGTTTCTCACATGATTGTCAATCTGGACTCCGAACTCATGGTTTGTCAACTTAATTGAATCTATTTTATTCGCAATCCTATCCTACTATGTCTCCACTTATGAGTTCACCGTCTTGAACGAATGTTTGATTTTATTGAATATAGACACATACCAAGAGAACTTAATACCATTTCAAATTCGCTAGCTAATTACATCATGGATAGGTATCTCGCACATAGAAACGTTTTCATAAAGGAAATGAATCACATCACATATCATCATGTAAATTAAAACACGTCACATAAAATACATCTTTTGAAAATCATTTGGCACTGTAAAAACTCGGAAATGTATATATATACGGCGTGATTGAAAAAGTTTTGATTACATCAAAAATGGTACATAGATAGGAAAAATGTGGGTCTTCACACCCATAAACATCGTCATACAGATTATACAATCATCAGGAAGATCCTAATCTCCCTACATCGCATTATGCTGCGAGTAACATATCACTATCGAGGATATTCACCTCAGTAGAGAGTTAAGACTCTCAGACACTCCCAAAGTGTGTCTTTGTAGATGTAGTGGCACTTCAAACCTCCTAAGAGAAGGGATACCCATCGTGAGACCTTGGAGGTTTCTTTCAACCTCCAGGAGACCTCCTACTGCTACCCCTTGATCTACCGCTATTTAAGAATATCCACGATGCCCCAGTGCTGGAATCTCTGTTAGATGTGTTTCTCCTCTATCTGCATGATGAAATGATATGTCTGTTAAAGACTCTTCTATGTACCCTAAAAAAAAATTGTAACATTCAATCCCAATCCTCCTCCTCTAGAAGAACCAAGTCCATGCTACCCTAGAAGTATACTCTAGCGTATGGAAAATCTTCTATCATGATAAATTGGTGTCTCAACCAAGCGAAGAAATCACCAATGAATCTAAACTCTGAATCTGGGCCTAGTCTCGGAGACAGGTTGGTCCACCGCTCCATATGTGGTTCTCCCACTGATTGTATTGCTAATGCAATCTGAGGTTGCATCCCAAAAATGTGTTCTAAGAAGAAAGAAACCAAGAATGAACCATATCCGAACTTCTTATGCTACCCTGATATGCATCTCATAATATGTTCCTTCACATGCTAAAGAAATCCTACGCTCCAGTTAAACAGTGTTGGATCCAGACACTGTAAACCATAAGCCACCTATGATCTTGAAACTAGGTGTGTGCTCCTACTTCCCACTATACTTGTAATGGAGAACAAAATGGATCGAAGAGATAGATCCCTAATATCTTTGATCACAATTCTTCCACCCACTAGCCTTTCTCTTGGGACACAATGGTTTGCCAGATACTCATCCACAGGCGTGAGAAGTGCCTGTTGTTCTCTTAAAACTATGGGAGCCCCTCTTTTTGAGAGACCAGTTATGAAGTACACATATTATAACTCGATGGTAAGAATCTGCGTTCCTATCTGGAATCCTTGTTCTGCAACGTTCCACAACCAGATCATATGCTCAAGAAGAAGGACCTCTTTCTTCATTTTTTGCATTTTGACATATTTGAGGAGACTGCAACTCCTCAGCGTGGCTCTTTATCGGGGACTTTTCAAAGAAGCCACATTATCGAGCTCATGCTCTTTTTATTTCCCCTCAATCATGATTGTTTCCGAAATCACCTGCATCAACAATCAAAATTTTCATTAAAAATCACACTTTTTGGCAATTTTTGGGCAATTTTCAAAACTTTAAAAAATAATTGTTTGCTCTTGTAAAAGACCAATGTCCTCTTTGCATGAACATTGGGATGCCGACACACCCTTACATTATCCATCAAGCATTCAAAAATTTAACAAAAAAACCTCTTCACATTTTGAGCGCACGCTGGTCGTTTTGGGCAATTTTTCTTGTGGTTTTTTGGGCAATGCCCTCATAGCCACTACATCAGAGTGTTGGGGCACCCTTCATTGACTGGGAGGGGAATTTTCCATGTCATTCAACACTCCCTCATGACTTTTAGAGGAGCCTCGAGTTTTTTGGGCGCTTAGGCCGACCTAGGGCATCATTTTTTATAAATATTTATTGCCTTAAACAAAATGTGAACCATATAAATAAAAGAAGGGAAGAAGAGCACCAACCTGGTCCAAACGATGAGGAAAATGGTTGACCATAGCTCTGTCACCGAGCAAAACAAGATTCACCTCCAAATGGTAAATTCTCCACTGCTATAAATATTGGCACAAATGAAATGGTAAATGACATTTTTTACTCCATTTTACTATTATACATTTCATTTTTTGCCTAAACATATAGTTTTGGGTTTTTTTTAATATTTTGGAGGCCTTATTAATCCGCTGGAATGAAGTTTTGACATTATTGACATGTTTTGGAGCAGTTTTGTTCATTTTTTATCTTGTCACATTCACGGGCATAGTCTTAGTTCATTATTAAGCTCAAAAATATAAGAACGCATCGGGTAAACTTTTATCTGTTTTTGGGACCCGCATGGATAAATGAAAAAGGAACCCCTTGGAGTCTTCTTTAAACTCTTTTCAGACTCTCTAAACGTGAAAAGATTGTTGAGTGATCTTGCTTCCTTTCCCACTCGTTAAAAGGTTTGAAAGGGCATCTTTCGAGTGATCATTTATCTCTTTTTTGGCCTCGCAAGACTAACCTTATGAAAAAGGACAACATTGGAGCCATCTTTAAGTTGTTTTCAGAGTCTCTAAATATGAAAAACCACCGAGTTTACCTTCTCTGGACTCGTTAAACAATCATACATTGAAGGGACCATACGGGACCAAACCCATACTTCTCCAAGTTCGCTAAACAAATGAAGAGGGACTTAACGAAGGTTAGTCATATCGAGCATGTGTTACCCTACTCGAGATATTTAAATTAAAAAGAGGTACTCGTCTATCTGGATGAGGGAAAAATTGAAAGAAACAAGCCAAGCAATTTTTGGGAACACTACCAGTAGATTTTACGGTCTCCCTTGAACACGACACTTTGTCTTTGCACGCATTTTAATCCACTAAACCTCTGTATTGTGATAATCCTATGAGTTTCTTTTATTCCTTTGGGTCACCTGACGAAAGTCACAACATCCACTGCATCATCAAGTTTTGGTCCATGTCAAGTTTCTGTTGTTATGCCTCAGTGTTCAAGGGAAGTATCTGCCTCGAGAGTCAGTGATCACAAATATCCTATTTCAATACCCATGTTAGTCCATGTTCATTTGATCTACCAATTACGTCTCTGTGTTAGTTTTGTTTCATTGATGGGGGTTACATCAAGGCCCTCCTTCGACGAGTCTATTCCTGTCGACTTCAACACCTTATCTAGGATCTAGACTTAGAAACCAATTAGTACCTTGGGACATGCATGCCTCAATGGTAGGCCTCCTCATGTCCGATAGTGGGTTTACATCATTGACCTCTGATCGGTTTATTTCACGGATGTTTGACTTCATCTCATCTATTCACATTCGCTGGAATGTACTAGGGTACCTTGGGAATCATTGACATCAATGGTGATTTCCCTCGCACTTGTTAATGGTTTACCTCATTGATCGTTAATCAAGTGGTTTCTACCATGTTCGACATCAAGACATGTATTCACATGGTTAGATTTGTACTACATTGGGATCGGTAAGAAGAACCTGGGTTGAGTTTTCACTCTTATGTATACTTTGCCCAAGTTACAAAGGAGTTCTTTTGAACTATGACACATATATTGTTACATAGATCCACTTTGTATTGGTCATGGCTATGTCTTGTTGTCTCATAGATCCACTATGTATTCTTCGTGTTTATGATCATTTCAGGTCATAGGAGTATAGATCCATATTGTATCTTCATTAGCTATACCTTTTATCAATATAATTATGGATCCGCAGTGTATTTTATGGCAGCCATACCTAAAAAGTTTTTATCACTCAAGCATAGGTATGTCTACCTTGGGTTTGAAACATGTCATAATATTTGTTTGATGGTTGTGTGCATCTTTTTCCAAGCCTCTCTACATCCATACCATTTCTTGAAAAAGTCTACAAAGTACTTCAGTCATCATCGTCTTCTGACTTTTCACTTTGGGGGGAAATCTGTTACACATCAAAATCACTCATTGCAAGTGTCGCATATTGGTCATAAGTGTCGCAAAAATCATATTGTTATCTTGTGTATGTCCTCTCTCTAACGACATCATAAATACACTTAAGACACCTCAAAAGACTAGTCTTGAAGAAGAGAAATCAATTGACAAGGAGTACAAGCCTTTTGCCACTGAAAAATCCACACAAAAGTCAAATTTGGAAGGTAGCGCTCCCCTACATACTCTCAGGGAGTGTTGGAGATATATACCCTCTTCTAGGGGATCTTTCCAACGCTTTGTGTCCCTTTTGAGGGAGCACTGGCCTTTTTTGGGCGAAATTTGGTTGGTTGGAGGAAACCAGGGAAGAATCCCCTCAATATCTGAAGGTGGTTGGATTTGAATTTGAGGCCGAGGCATGATCTTAGGGGAGATCTGCAACTGAAGGAGAGGAATCCTAAACTTATCCTAAAGATATCTCAAGTGGTTAGGTCTCTCCAAGCCTATATAAGGAGGCCTCTTCATGGCGAAAGGGGAGATGGAGATTGAGAATTACACCAAACTTATGATCCCATAAGTGAGATGCCATTGAAGCACAATCAGTGTAGATTACTTGAGCAAAGGGGTTGGACAAGGAGAGATGGAAGAAGATGCTACACCTTCATCAAAGGATTGTAAGTACTCTTCATTTATTCTCATTAATACATATACATGCTTGGCCTATTTCTTTCAAGTTTATGTTTGTTTCACATGAACTTGTCTTCAGTAGATAGATCTGTATTTGAGCTAATATCAGTAGAATAGGAAGCCTGTTGTATCTTTGTTTGTTCTACAAGACCTATCGAGGAGCTCAGGATTGGAGCTCATCTTGGACTTTGCGAGGAAAAACGTTTTTAACAAGGTACACATCTTTCTTCTTCCTCTTCATATATTAGCTTAATTAGATCTAAAAAGGATGTCAGTGTCCACGTTAAGCACTTTTATGTCTTGGACTTAGAAGTCTAGAGAACAAGAGGGAATCTGCTTATCCACGGGAGGATTCACCTATAACATAAAGGAACTATGCAACTCATGATTTAGATTTGGTAGCCATAGTACACGCTCTGAGGAAATTGATACATTGCCTCATGGGAAGGAGGTTCGAACTGAGGACATACCATAACGGTCTGAAGTAATTTTTTGATCAGCCAACCCTAAACGTTAGACATAGTAGGTGGTTGGAGTTTCTTTGTGAGCATGATTTTGATATCAAGCATATCAAAGGAAAGGAGAATAAAGTTGTTGATGCACTCAGCGGGAGAGTACATGAATTACATGCTACAACCATTAGCATGTACCAAACTAATATTAAAAATAGAATTGTGGAGGCTGCAAATACATATTTGCAGTACAGGGATTTGGTAGAAAAGAAACAACAAGGTAAGATTCCACAGAAACTGGAGAATTATAAATTGGAAACTGACAGAACACTTATGTACAAGAACAAAATCTATGTACCTAATGTACAGGACTTGAAACTTATGATTTTGAAAGAAATGCATAATGTGCCTTATGTTGGGCACCCCAGATATCAGAAAATTGTGGCAGTAGCAAAGAGCCATTAATTTTGGCTAGGTATGAAGAAATATATTGTTGAATACATCGCCAGATGTATAGAGTGTCATAAGGTTAAAGATGAGCACATGCACCCAGCAGGGTTGCTGCAGCCTTTACCCGTTCCTGAGTGGAAGTGGGTGGTAGTGACAATGGATTTCATCACAGGATTACCCAGAACCAGGAAGCAACATGATTCAATCATGGTGGTGGTGGACAAGCTTACGAAATATGCCTATTTTAATCTACTAAAGACTACTCACAAGGCAATGGATGTTGCCAACATTTTTATGAGGGAAATAGCATGATTGCATGGAATTCCCAAGACAATTGTGTCTGACAGAGACCCAAAATTTACCTCAAATTTATGGAAAGGGTTATTCAAGGGGTTCATAATGAATATGAACTTCAGTACAGCCTATCATCCTGATTCTAATGGGAAGACAGAACGGGTGAATCGAGTAATAGAAGGAATATTGAGGATGTATGTGATGGGCAAACCATCAAAATGGGAAGACTACCTACATTTGGTAGAATTTTCCTATAACAATGGGTATCAAGTATCTTTGAAGATGATCCCATTTGAAGAACATTAAGGAAGAAAGTGAAATACTCCTTTAAGCTGGGATAATCCAGTTGATAGGGTTGTAGTTGGGCCAGAGTTGCTCAAGGAAATAGAAGAACAAATGCTAAATATTAAGTAGAATTTGAAAGTTTCCCAAGACAGGAAGAAAAGTTATGTTGATAAAAACAGAACCCATAGAGATTTTAAATTGGGTGGTCATATTTTCTTGAAAGCCAAAGCTAATAGAAGTTCCCTGAAGTTGGGAAACTGCACAAAGTTGGCAGCTAGATTTTGTGGGCCATTTGAAATCCTAGAAAGGACTGGGCCAGTTTCATATATGCTTGCATTACCTACATCCATGACTGTACACAATGTGTTTGATGTTTCATTGCTTAAGAAATATATACATGATGTTAATCATGTAATTGATTGGAATGTGATTCAGGTGGAGCAAGAAGGTGTCCTGCAAGTGCATCCTGTGAGCATATTGGACCAAAAAGTAAACAACTCTGGAATTGAGCCATAGGGCTTGTAAATGTCCAGTGGACCTAGTATGGTCCTAAGGACATGAATTGGGAACACGAATATGCTATGTGGGTAGAATACCCGCATATTTTTTAAGATTTTGAAAATCTTGCTGATGTTGAGTAAAAGTTGCACTGAGGACAATGCAAAAATAAGGGGAGGGGATTGTAATATCCCCAAGGACGAGCCATGTTGTAATCATGTTTATGAATTGTAAATCATGTTTTGTAGGCTAGTGAGCCGAATATTGATAAGTTGGTGGGATTATGTGTTTATTAGGCTAGAGAGCCTAAGTGTTAAAGACTAGGAGCCTATTTTTGTATATGTAATATGCAGAACATTAATAAATATTAAACATTGATGTGTACATACTGACCATGAAGAAAGAGTGATGGGAGACTAAGATTCCACAAGGTGGGTAAGGGAAAGGGGGATGAAAGGTTGGAAAGAGGAGCTAATATTAGGGGCTTAATTCCTTGAGAATAATAATTTATTATTATTCCAAAGCCGTGTGACAACATATTTTTTTATCCTAAGTCCCTGGAAAAGGTAACGCGTACTTGACGGAGTGAATGTAGCTTCATGGGTGACATGTGTCGGCCCAGGCAAATGCAATTTAACCTAGGAATTGAGTCATGATGGGGGTTCTTCCTCCATTCTTCCATCCACTATTTGAACCGTGTTACCTCTACGTCTGATCTCTACATGCATACCTCACGCAAATCTGAAACCCAAAACCGTGAGACCTCTGTGAAGTCAACCAGTGTATTTTCCGTGAATCTTGTGGATCATTATGTGTATTCAGAGGAACCTGACACTTGCGTAATTGCCTTAGGTGTGTGTTTTTTTAGCGTGGGTTGTTGTTTCCTACGGTTCCATGCCCGTATTTTGTGGCTACTGTCATCCATGTGTGAATGAGTGTTGAACCATTGTTGTTGTCCTCACCTGGTTGGAGCCGAATCGAGGAGTGTGCTAAAGAAGCGAGTTTTCAGGCCCATGGTAGAAGAGACATGTTGTCAGGCCTATGAGCAGCTCTCTCCAGGTGAGAGAGTCTGCTGGGAAGTGGTTTTCTCCCAGAGAGCGTCTAGCACCAGCTACGGAGCTTTGAGAATTTCTGATCCGACATGTTGTTGAGACCCAAAGAGGGATGTGAAGCACCGATGGATTATTCTTTTGAAGGTGTATACTCCTGGGTGGAACATGCATGTGGGGAATGAGAGTCCATGAGTAGTGGGTGTAAGAAGGCTCTTGGAGAGAATCCTTTGTTGATACTTAGAACACATCACCAAAAGACTTCATCCTCCCTTGAAATCTAGCCTTCTTTTCTTCTTATTTGCTCTGAAATTTGACTTGTATCAAATGAATGTATAATGATGTTTATTTAAACCATTTATGTCACTTCCTTTTAACATTAGGGCTGACCTGACACTTTCTTATTTTGTAATTATTTTCTTTAATTATCTTCAGGGCCTACATGTACTTCCTTCTTCAATTCACTTT
>JZKD02S0787689.1:561501-585063 GCA_000966675.3 Picea glauca | reverse complement strand
CCACTTGAGAGATCTTTGGGATAAGTTTAGGATTCATCTCCTTCAGTTGTGGATCTCCCCTTAGATCATGCCTCGACCTCAGATTCAAATCCAACCACCTTCAGATATTGAGGGGATTCTTCCCTGGTTTCCTCCAACCAACCAAATTTCGGCCAAAAAAGGCCAGTGCTCCCTCAAAAGGGACACAAAGCCTTGGAAATCTCCCCTAGAAGAGGGTATAGAGCTCCAACACTCCCTGAGAGTATGTAGGGGAGCGCTCCCTTCCAAATTTGACTTTTGTGTGGATTTTTCAGTGGCAAAAGGCTTGTACTCCTTGCCAATTGATTTCTCTTCTTCAAGACTAGTCTTTTGAGGTGTATTTAGTGTCTTTATGATGTCGTTAGAGAGAGGACATACACAAGATAACAATATGATTTTTGCGACACTTACGACCAATATGCGACACTTGCAATGAGTGATTTTGATGTGTAACTGATTTCCCCCCAAAGTGCAAAGTCAGAAGATGATGATGACTGAAGTACTTTGTATACTTTTTCAAGAAATGGTATGGACGTAGAGAGGCTTGGAAAAATATGCACACAACCATCAAAAAAAATATTATGACATGTTTCAAACCCAAGGTAGACATACCTATGCTTGAGTGATAAATGTTTTTTAGGTATGGCCACCATAAAATACACTGCGGATCCATAATTATATTGATAAAAGGTATAGCCAATGAAGATACAATATGGATCTATACTCCTATGACCTGAAATGATCATAACCACGAAGAATACACAGTGGATCTATGAGACAACAAGACATAGCCATGACCAATACAAAGTGGATCTATGTAACAATATATGTGTCATAGTTCAAAAGAACTCCTTCACAACTTGGGAAAAGTATACATAAGAGTGAAAACTCAACCCAGGGTCTTCTTACTGATCCCAATGTAGTACAAATATAACCATGTGAATAGATATCTTGCTATCGAACATGGTAGAAACCACTTAATTAACGATCAATGAGGTAAACCATTAACAAGTGCGAGGGAAATCACCATTGATGTCAATGATTCCCAAGGTACCCTAGTACATTCCAACGAATGTGAATAGATGAGATGAAGTCAAACATCCGAGAAATAACCCGATCAGAGGTCAATGATGTAAATCCACTGTCGGACACAAGGAGGCCTACCATTGAGGCATGCATGTCCCAAGTTACTAATTGGTTTCTAATTCTAGATCCTGGATAAGGTGTTGAAGTCGATAGGAATAGACTCGTCGAAGGAGGGCCTTGATGTAACCCCCATCAATGACACAAAACTAACACAGAGATGTAATTGGTAGATAAAATGAACATGAACTGACATGGGTATTGAAATAGGATATTTGTGATCGCTGACTCTCGAGGCAGATACTTCCCTTGAACACTGAGGCATAACAACAGAAACTTGACATGGACCAAAACTTGATGATGCAGTGGATGCTGTGACTTTCGTCAGGTGACCCAAAGGAATAAAATAAACTCATAGGATTAGCGCAATGCAGAGGTTTAGTGGATTAAAATGCGTGCAAAGACAAAGTGTCGTGTTCAAGGGTGACCGTAAAAGCTACTGGTAGTGTTCCCAAAAATTGCTTGGCTTGTTTCTTTCAATTTTTCCCCCATCCAGATAGATGAGTACCTCTTTTTAATTTAAATATCTCGAGGAGGGTAACACATGCTTGATATGACTAACCTTTGGTAAGTCCCTCTTCCTTTGTTTATCGAGCTCGAAGAAGTAAGGGTTTGGTCCCGTATGGTCCCTTCAATGTATGATTTTTTAACGAGTCCAGAGAAGGTAAACTCGGTGGTTTTTCATATTTAGAGACTCTGAAAACAACTTAAAGATGACTCCAATGTTGTCCTTTTTCATAATGTTAGTCTTTCGAGGAAAAAAAAGAGATAAATGATCATTCAAAAGATGCCCTTTCAAACCTTTTAATGAGTGGGAAAGGAAGCAAGATCACTCAACAATATTTTCACGTTTAGAGAGTCTGAAAAGAGTTTAAAGAAGACTCCAAGGGGTTCCTTTTTCGTTTATCCATGCGGGTCCTAAAAACATATAAAAGTTTACCCGGTGCATTCTTATATTTTTGAGCTTA
Source organism: Picea glauca (assembly GCA_000966675.3). NCBI lineage: Eukaryota > Viridiplantae > Streptophyta > Pinopsida > Pinales > Pinaceae > Picea > Picea glauca. The sequence continues at coordinate 582,934 of JZKD02S0787689.1, read as the reverse complement.
AGAATGAACTAAGACTATGCTCGTGAATGTGACAAGATAAAAAATGAACAAAACTGCTCCAAAACATGTCAATAATGTCAAAACTTCATTCTAGGGGATTAATAAGGCCTCCAAAATATTAAAAAAAACCCAAAACTATATGTTTAGGCAAAAAATGAAATGTATAATAGTAAAATGGAGTAAAAAATGTCATTTACCATTTCATTTGTGCCAAGATTTGTAGTAGTGGAGAATTTTCCATTTGGAGGTGAATCTTGTTTTGCTCGGTGACAGAGCTACAGTCAACCATTTTCCTTGTCGTTTGGACCAGGTTGGTGCTCTTCTTCCCTTCTTTTATTTATATGGTTCACATTTTTGTTTAAGGCAATAAATATTTATAAAAAATGATGCCCTAGGTCGGCCTAAGTGCCCAAAAAGCTCGACGCTCCTCTAAAAGTCATGAGGGAGTGTTGAATGACATGGAAAATTCCCCTCCCAGTCAATGAAGGGTTCCCCAACACTTTGATGTAGTGGCTATGAGGGAATTGCCCAAAAAACCACAAGAAAAATTGCCCAAAATGGCCAGCGTGCGCTCAAAATGTGAAGAGGTTTTTTTGTTAAATTTTTGAATGCTTGATGGATAATGTAAGGGTGTGTCGGCGTCCCAATGATCATGCAAAGAGGACATTGGTATTTTACAAGAGCAAACAATTATTTTTTAAAGTTTTGAAAATTGCCCAAAAATTGCCAAAAAGTGTGATTTTTAATGAAAATTTTGATTGTTGATGCAGGTGATTTCGGCAACAATCATGCTTGAGTGGAAATAAATAGAGCATGAGCTTGATAATGTGGCTGCTTTTCAAAGTCCCTAATCAAGAGCCGCGTTGAGGAGTTGCAGTCTCCTCAAATATGTCAAAATGCAAAAAGTTAAGAAAGAGGTCCTTCTTCTTGAGCATATGATCTGGTTGTGGAACGTTGCAGAACAAGGATTCTAGATAGGAATGCATATTCTTACCATTGAGTTAGAATATGTGTACTTCATAACTGGTCTCTCAAAAAGAGGGGCTCCCATAGTTTTAAGAGAACAACAGGCACTTCTCATGCCTGTGGATGAGTATCTGGCAAACCATTGTGTCCCAGGAGCGAGGCTAATGGGTGGAAGAATTGTGATCCAAGATATTAGTGATCTATCTCTTCGATCCATTTTGTTTTCCATTACAAGGATAATGGGAAGTAGGAGCACACACCTAGTTTCAAGATCATAGGTGGCTTATGGTTTACAGTGTCTGGATCCAACATTGTTTAACTCGAGCGTAGGATTTCTTTAGCATGTGAAGGAACATATTATGAGATGCAGATCAGGGCAGCATAAGAAGTTCAGATATGGTTAATTCTTGTTTTTTTCTTCTTAGAACGCATTTCTGGGATGCAACCTCAGATTGCATTAGCAATACAACCAGTGGGAGAACCACATATGGAGCGGTGGACCATCCTGTCTCTGAGACTAGGCCCAGATTCAGAGTTTAGATTCATTGGTGATTTCTTCGCTTGGCTAAGACACCAATTGATCATGATAGAAGATTTTCCATATGCTAGAGTATACTTCTAGGGTAGCATGGACTTGGTTCTTCCAGAGGGGGAGGATTGGGATTGAATGTTACAATTTTTTTTTAGGGTACATAGAAGAGTCTTTAACAGACATATCATTTCATCATGCAGATAGAGGAGAAACACATCTATCAGAGATTCCAGCACTGGGGCATCGTGGAGATGCTTAGATAGCGGTAGATCAAGAGGTAGAAGTAGGAGGTCTCCTGGAGGTTGAAAGAAACCTCCAAGGTCTCACGATGGGTATCACTCCTCTTAGGAGGTCTAAAGTGCCACTACATCTACAAAGACACACTTTGGGAATGTCTGAGAGTCTTAACTCTCTACTGAGGTGAGTATCCCGGGTAGTGATATGTTACTCGCAGCATAATGCGATGTAGGGAGATTAGGATCTTCCTGATGATTGTATAATTTGTATGACTATGTTTATGGGTGTGAAGACCCACATTTTGCCTATCTATGTACCATTTTTTTTGTAATCAAAACTTTTTTAGTCACGCCGTATATATATATATATATATATATATATATATATATATATATATATATATATATATATATATATATATATATATATATATATATATATATATACATTTCCGAGTTTTTACAGTGCCAAATGATTTTCAAAATATGTCTTTTATGTGATGTGTTTTAATTTACATGATGATATGTGATGTGATTCATTTCCTTTATGAAAACGTTTCTATGTGCGAGATACCTATCCATGATGTAATTAGCTAGCGAATACGAAATGGTATTAAGTTCTCTTGGTATGTGTCTGTATTCAATAAAATCAAACATTCATTCAAGATGGTGAACTCGTAAGTGGAGACGTAGTAGGATAGGATTGCGAATAGAATAGATTCAATTAAGTTGACAAACCATGAGTTCGGAGTCCAGATTGACAATCATGTGAGAAACGCCTAGGGAGGAGGCTTTGCTTAAAAGTATGATGATAGCATGATATTCTTCCATGTTGTTAGTTTCCGATCCTAAGAAAATACCTCTGGAACTCACCAACACATCAGAGTGGTAAATGATCCAAGCTGCAAAAGCATCATTCTGGGTGTGTTGACTAGTGCCATCTAGAAACCCGATAAAGATAGGAAAGGAAGATATCATTTGCGCATGAAAACACAAGACATAGTATAAGTGGCTAAGGAAAAAACTTGAGCACGCAAAAGAAAAAGACACACCAAACTAAAAATACAATAGTGTACAAATCATGTATGCTAGATGTCCTAAGCATAGTACTTATTAAGGTAAAGCCTGTTCTGAGTCTCATCTAGGGAGATTCTGTCATAGTCCACTAACTCGTAGGCGCCTCTATGTAGAACACATTTCACGATGTAAGGACCATGCCATAGAGGTTCTAACTTACCCGTCCCTAACGTTTCATGAGCCTAGTCATAAATGAGGACTAGGTCTCCTTCTACAAAAGTGTGAGGATGGATAGACTTGTCATATTGATTCTTGATTTGTTTTCAATATGTCTCATTAACGAGAGAAACATCATGATGTGTTTCATCCAATCTAGTCAAGTGTAAGAAACGTTCTTCTTCAGTAGAACTGTGGTTAAGGATTTCTACTTTGAGTTTTAACGAAGGAATTTCTCACTCGATTGGTAAAACAACTTCTATGCCACATACTAGCTGGAAATGAGTGAATCCAATAGCAGTTTTCACTAAAGTACATTAGTCCTAGAGAGCGGAGAAAATTTGTATATGCCATGATGTCTTGTTGGTCCCTACCATCCATTGGATAATAGTTTTGAGGAATTTGTTGATAGCTTCAACTTGTCCATTCTCTTGAGGATAGTACGAGGATGAGTTCTCATGGAAAAAACCCAACTTGGCATGCAACTCACTCATCATCTGGTTTTTGAAGTGTGAACAATGATCAGTGACAATGGTGCGTGGAACACCAAAATGAGTGATTATGTGGTTAAAAAGGAAAAGAGTTGTAGTACGACCATCATTGAGAAAGGTAGGCATAGCCTCAGCCCATTTTGTAAAGTAATCGATGACAACGATTATATAACCATGTCCCCCAGCTAAGGTAGGCTTACATTGCATGAAATCAATGCCTCATTTTCCAAAGGGGTCGATGGGAACAGTGGGATGCAGTAGAGTAGGGTGGGTTCATGCCTTTTTGTGAAAAACTTGTCAGGGTGGGCATTTTTTGACTACCTCAATACAATCTTTGAAAATTGAGGGCCAAAAGTAGTCGTCACATAAGATTTTCTGAGCTGTATCCATCCTAGAAAGATGACCACCACAGGCTCCAAAATGATAGTCATTAAGCACACGTTCAAACTCTTCATGAGTTAGACATCGTTGCAGGATAGTGTCAATGTCGTGGCAGTATAAAGTGTCATCGATAATAAGGTAATGGAGAGAATGGTGGTGGATACGATGACGGTCTTCACGAGAGATATCAGGTTGAAAACGTTATGTCTAGAGATACAGAAGAATATCTTCATACCAAGGATCAGATATGCTAATGATGAACATATTTTCGTCCGGGGGAAAATCTCTTGGCTTAGTATCTTCATCAGCATGGGAAAGGTCGCAAATAATCTCTACAAACACCAGGGACTTTTAGCTTTGGATTTAGTGAACTTGAGATCAAATTCCTGAAGGAGAACAATCCATTTCGAATATTTCCCCCTAAGAACTTGACATGTAAAAATGTGGTACATGGGGTTCGAGTCCGCAATAACCGTGGTGGTGTGTAGCAGAATGTAGTGACAGAATCTCTGGACAACGATGATGGTTGCCAAAGCCAAGTTTTCAACATGTGAATATCTGAGCTATGGTCTAGATAGGCTTTTTCTCAAATAATATATCACGTGTTCCTCGCCATTAAGGTCCTCTTGAGCTAACACCATAGCAATAGTGGAAGTGGAGGTTTCTAAGTAAAGGATATAGTCCTTTTTGTAATTCGGAGGATGTAACAAAGGAGCATTGGTTAATACATGCTTAAGAGTAGCAAAGGATCGTTCAAAAGTGTCATCCCAGATAAAAGGGGTGTCTTTCTGTAACAAGCGCATAAATCCTTTTGTAATCTTAGCGTAGTTACAAATGAAACGACAAAGAATTTTTTCTTTCCCCTGCAAACTTTGGAGTTGTGTAAGATTTTTAGGTGGAGGTAAAGCCAAGATAGCCTTAATTTTTAAGGGATCCACCCAAATCCCATCCTTGGAAACAACGAAGCTGAGGACTCGGCCTGATTCAACATAAAAAATACACTTATGTGGGTTCAAATGAATGCGGTAGAACCAATATCAAAGAAAAATATCTCGTATATGACCGAAACAGTCTGATCGATTAGATGAGTGGGTAGGTAAGTCGTTGAGGTAAGGCTCTGCAATATCTTTGATATCATGGAAATCATAGGACATGGCTTGCTGGAATGTAGCACCAACATTTTTAAGGCCGAAAGGTAGTTTTTGATAGGCGAAAGTTCCCCACAGGAATATGAAGGATGTCTTATGCTAATCAACAAGTAAAATGTCCATCTGGTTATACCCTGAGAAACCATCCATAAAAGAGAAAATTACGCTACCAACACAATTATCAATAATCTGGTCGATAAAGGGCGTAGGGTAGTTGTCTTTTGGACAAACCTTATTGAGGTCCCTGTAATCAACGCAGAAATGAATGGTCCCTTGCTTCTTAGTAACCGGGACAATGTTTGAAACTCATTCCGTCAAAGGGATGGGATAGATGAAGCCAGATTTCAATAATTTCTCAACTTCTACCTTAATAGTCACGGTCTTCTTAGGATGGACCGAGCATAGTTTCTGTCGAACAGGTTTTACACCTGGGTAGGTTTTAATCTCATGCACAACAATCGAAGTATTGATCCTTGGCATCTCTTCGTAGCTCCAATCGAAGACATCGTGACATTATTTAAACAAAGAGGTATAGGAAACCACTTCCTCGGGTGTACAATTAATGCCGAGATTAATAGTTTCTATGATACCCTACTTGATCCGAATATCTATTTCAACTATAGAGGTAATGTTGCCTAAATTCCCTTTAGAAATAACATCTTGTGTAAGTATAGGTGATTGGGGAAATTGGACAACATTAGGGGGGAAGATAGAGTGTATATCTTCCTGGATTTCTTCGAGAGGTGGAAGAAAAGAGGATCGATGATGGTTATCATCCCAAGGTATGTCGTCAATGCTAATAATATCCATTATTGATTCATCAGAAGGAAAAATTTGGGAAATGTAATCGAACACAAACGTCAAGGAATTTAACCATGATGGGATCGAGTAAGTGTCGGGTGCCAAGAGATGTTGGTCATCTGAGGAGGGAGAGGTGGATTGGATAGCAATGTATGATATTTTGGTTGGACTAAGTGGCATGGTGTCACCTTGTGCATTGAATTCCAACGGATTAGGTACGATCCAAGGGTCAGATGATTCCAAGCATTGGTAAACCATAGTCGAAATCATATTGATTGTGGCAACATGATGTGTAGTGGGTGGAAGTGGTGTAGGGAAGGTACCCATAAGGCTAGAGTCTTTCAACAAGCCAACACCAACACATTCTTGTGATCTCCCAAGAATGGAATATTGTTGGTAGAAGGAGTGGGAGAGTCATGGGTACATAAATCTAACTGATTGGCAGTGACAATTTTACCTTGATGGGGAAATTGCACACATAGAAATAATGACGAAGCAACGATAGTCATAGCATAAAACCAACTTCTTCCAAGTAATAAGTTGTAATCGAGGGGAGCATCGACCACCTCAACATCAACAATGATGGTTTTTTCGCCCAACTAGACGGGCAGGGACTGTAAAATCCCATGGGGATGAAAAACTCACCCATCGAATGGGCGTAACATCATTGGGGATTTGTTAAGTGTAGGTGATTTTAAACCTTTCTAACATGCTAAAGACATGACACAAGTAGAGGCTCCCTCATCCAATACGATTTGGTGAACTTGTTGATTGTGAACAACAACATCAATTTGGAAAGCAAGTTGGTGGGAGAGTCGAGATGTATAATTGTCCATATTGAACATGATATTGTTGGATGACTTAGGATCAACAATGCCAATAGTATTCAAGAGCATTCTACGTTGACTGGGGCAGTGCTGTAGAACTTCTAACGCAGACATAACACATGGTGCTTAAGCCAAATCTTCAACAACGTTGTAGTTCTGGGCAGCACGTGAACTAGGATTAAAGGTATCTTTATGGATAATTCTCTTAGGAGGGTGCAATATAGAGTCAAATGTAGGTTTCTCAATCTAAAGTGGTCCAGACGGAGGATGAGCTGATGGAGGACTAACAGAGGATGGTGATGGATCCAGTAAAGTACCAGTACCATTAGTGACTTTTCCTTTGTCAGGTTTAACTGGTCTGTCATATGTCGTAGAGAGGGTGGTTAAATCAATCATGTTAAAAATGTAAATATGGGCACTTGTCAAGGCTTCATCATGGGAAGGATGACTGGAACTGCTTCCTGGAGAGGGGGTTTGAGCAACCTGTTGACAGGCGAAATTGAACGCTCGCCAACTGGAAGAGTGGATCTGGTCCGGGGTTGTTTAAATAACCCAAGCCGTTTGGGATGACCCACCCTGATGGGTTTAGTGGCTCCATTGGCCGATCTAAGTCCTAGGAAAACAAAAGGAAACTAACTAAAGGAACTAATCTAAATGAAAAACAACTATTAAAACCAACTAATAAACAAATCTAAAATATATATATACAGTCTAGTGTCTGTACTATACAACAATAATTCTATGAAACTAAATGTTTAATTATCAACAGAATTAAATCTTAATCACAAATGTACAATATTTACAGATTACAGATTTAAATCGAAAACCTGAAAAAACCATTTGTGGGTTGTACCATGACAGCAGAGTTACTATTTTTTATTTTTATAATCTTTTATGAGAAAGAAATTAAACAAAAAAAAACTATCTAAGCTAAGCAACTAAAATAACAATTCTAACTATAAATCTGAACTATACATACATCTATATAAACTACTTAAATAACTTAATAAACTGACCTGTAATAACGCTTTCCAATTTGTCCTGTGTAAAGGATCCAATTCAGCTGATTGATGGGAGGAAACCCGCACCAAATTCTCTGCAAGCTTCTCATAAACTAGAAGCAGCTGTGCTCTTCAAATATAAATGACAGGACAAACAAGACATAAAAAATTACAGCAATCTTATAATTTACAAATCATTGTAGTCAGATAAATCCTTGTGCAAAATTTGTACAAAACAATTCAATTAATGAAAAAGATAAACTTATATTCATTAAATTGAGATAGAGTAATTGTTGTATTTTTAAATAAGAGAGATCAGATATGGACAACATATAAATCAAATCACATCAGCATGCAATGAATCATGATAGCTAAAGTAGTGGATGACTGATTACAAACTGATATGAATAAAATCTAAAAAAAAGGTTTGATATATTGAAAGCTAAAGTTGTTACAAGACATCAACTTTCATCCCAGTCTGCATCATTATAAATCCATAATCTGGTTCTCCCAACAGTGATGATGATGGGTTCCTTACAAAAAATAACAAGTATTTAAAGACCTCCCACAGGGTAAAACATCCCTGTGGGAATAATCAAAGCAGTTTTACAAAAAATCTGGGGATAATATCCCAAGTCTCTATTTCTGACTCAAGCTAACAACCTAAAACCAAAAACTATATTACAAATGTATCTCCTAAACTGCCACAACATACCCAATTGATCATTGTAATTCGTATGCACCTGAAAGAAGACAAGAATAAACAAGTTTAGAGGATATTTTATTGATAAAATTAACAAAAAAATCCAAATTTTAAGACTAGCTACAAAATCTTGCGATTCTGTAGTTGGTCTAATTTGAAAATAGAACTGTGTTAAACCAATCCATAACTAACAGAATTATATCAGACTTATCAAACCAAATCTTTAGTTACTAATTTCAAACAGAGCGAATCATTCATGTTACACCAAACCAAACTTGTATGCAAATTGAAACAAACGAAATTGTGGTTGAATTGATCAAAAGGTAACAGGATATGTGAGATTTGTCAAACAACTTTCATTACCAATTTGGGACATACAGAATCGATTGACAGTTGGAGAAACAACGAAATCATCTCTTGAACCAATTCCAATCGACACAAACTGTAACCAGTTAAACAAATTTTCCATGCAATAATTTATGTCGACTCAGCCATTAACAAAATCGTTGTCAAATCAAAACGAAATCAACAGGATTGTATTTCAAATTAATAGAACTATATCAAACATATACAAATGATCATGCTAATCATGGCATGCAACAATCGTTTGCAAATCAAATCAAATAGGAACGAATCGAAACAGTTTGGGGCCGACACAATCATTATGCAAAATCGTATCAATCAACACAGCTACACGATTTTAGCAAATAGATCTTTTGCATAGGTCGAATGTAATCAAAATCCAAATGAGAATATTGATTCAATACAAAACAGAATCATTCCTGGTAAATCGAAGTCAACAAGGTTGTTTTGAGTCTATTAGAAACAAATGAAACTAATCGAAATCAAACCCAGTCGACTATCCTAAATCAGACGAACAAAATTGTTTCAAAAGCAAGCCAAACAGAATAAAAAACAAATCAATTGCTTATACTAATCTGAGAACAACAAAATCGCATAACCAAATCATAGCTATATTTGAGTTTTAGGAAAATGAATTGATGAAAACATAACTAATTTATGCTAATTGCAAACAAAATCTTTTATATTATTTAAAAAAAAACGAAATCATTCCTCGAAATTCGAAGTAACAGAACCATTTCTGACTCTATTAAAACAAACAAGAGTAATCGAAAGCAAAACTCAATCCATTATATTAATTCAAGCCAACTCATAAAGAGAAATCGATGTCTAAACACATACCTGGGCAACTCGGTCATGATAATTTTGAATTGACAAAAGCTATTGTTGCATCAACATCTTAAAGAGAACAAAGACTGCTTGATAAATCTTTGGATTGATCAAGGGTTTCAATAGGAGGTTGAGGCACAAGGCTAGATGGGTGGAAGGAGTTCTGAAGCACAGGCCTGGAGAATTCATAGACGTTTCAGCAAATGCACACAGACCAAAAACACACCTTACAACCACGGAGAGGATCTGAAAATTGACCTGAAAAACATGAGCTATATCTCTGTAACAACTCAATTTCTAAGGAAACTTCCCGAAATGAAGGTAAAGGGGCTAATTTCGGTTCTGGGTTTTCAAGGGTTTGATCGGATTCCAAACCGTTTGCTCAGAATCGCTCACGCAAAAATGTGTCTCTGGGGGCAATTATGGGGGCAGTCTTCTCTGGCAATCAAACAGTAACTGACTCTGAACACCATGGGGTTTAAATTCGCCCTACAGGAGCCAGGAGAGAACACACAGTGGACATGGGTTTGGGTAGGGTAAACGCATGGTCAAATAACTCACAGGCTTACCCGAAAACTAACAGAGGTGACTCGGGATAGGGGGAAGGCATTAATGACCGAATGTGCAAAGGTGGTGGAGCTAGATCAGCCCATGCAAAATAGTCATTTCCATAAGTACAACTGACAACACATATGGTGATTCATATCACTATTTCAATGTGTTAAAATTAAAACCAATTAAACCATTAACGAAAACTATGGTAAGTTGACCCCAATGTTTGCACAAACATAGCGTTTGCATGGTTTTTCAAAATCAAAAGAATGTTTCGAATAAGAAATTGACCATAGAACTTATACAATATATAAAACTATTGAATTAAGGATCTAATCATCATGTCAATGTTTTCATGAAACCAATGCGCCAAGGAAATAGATGAAAAGACTATAAAACATCAAACCACCATTGTATTAAGGACTCAATGACACTCATTATCAAATCATCACAATCTTATAAAAATGAAGTCATATTAACAATTAAAGAATACCAAATGAGTAAAGATCTTGGAGTCTTGCCAACTGTGTGACTATAATTAAATTGGAAACACAATGAACACATAGACAAGAGTAACCATAACAATCCAGTGACGATTTTAATGTGACTTCGAAATTAAATTTTTCACGCTTACAGTCGTGAAAACGAGAACAAAGGTAGGTGTGCAAATGCACGAAATAATAGTGTCATTTTTATTCAAAGATTGCGATGAAAATCAAGGGTTGCAAAACACTGGCTTAGGAAGCTTATCAGGATAGTATAAAAATGCGAATTGGCTGCCAACACAACCATAGATTGTTGTTGTGGAAAAGGATGAGTAAGAACAGTAGGTTGGGAATTCCCCTTGAAGCATTTTTCCACTTCATCATGATGTGGACAGTCTCGAGTGTAGTGATCGTCACCACAAATGAGACACGTGAACTTCGGTTTCCGTTGTGGTTTCTTTTCATTAGCAAGTGGTGGGTTTTGAGCTTTCGGTGGTTCATTGTTATTATTCTTTTTCTTTTTGTTCTTTGTCTTCTTCTTACCTCTGGTTTGTTGTGAAGGGGCATATTGAACTACATTCACCTCAGAGATTTGAGTTTGGGGGCAGGTATAGGAGGATGTGGTCAAATTGGGAGTGGATGCTGGAGCAGATCAATTTTAGGTTCCAGTCGACTGGGAAAGAAATTGGGTTTTGACAGAGCCGATAACTCCATTTGCATGTGATGTGGATGACAGTTTAGATGGATCGGTATTTGCACGGGTAGCATTTGGGATTAACTTATACAAAGTACCAGATTGGGAATAGACCGAATCTAAGTACTGAGCCCGAGCAATGGCCTCTTCCTCGGTGACTACACCACCCATGGTGACATAACGAATGATCAGGGGTAACAATGATTTAGTGAACCATTCCACCAATAATTGGTTAGGAATAACTGCTCTGATCAACCTTCGTCATTGTCTCCACTCATGAATATGATCAGAGATATGCACAGAGTTTTTCTAACGAAGGGAGTTCAATATTTCAGTACCTGTCTCATATTGAATGGGTAGTTGAAAGTGCATGAGAAAGGACATGGAAAGGGAGTTAAAATCTTGGAAAGAACCACGTGGAAATTCGATAAACCACTTGGTTGCTAAGCCCGTAAGTGTTCGCTGGAAAATACATAAATGGGTATAGTCGTCCATTAAGGATTTCAATGAACACCATAAATGGAAAGTCATCACATGGTTATTTGGGTCTTCTCCGGGTTTACCGTCAAATTTTGGAATATCAAAAGGTGGTTTAGCCAGAATCATTGGCCAAAAAGGATAATGACGTATAGGATCATTGGTCAACCGAGACAAGTTTGGGAGATCCAGAGTAGCAAGGAATGGTAGTTTTTGGTTAACCTGAGGGTGATATTGGTGTGGCATAGGAACACTACTAGGACTATAAACCATATTAGGTGGATAATTGTAACCAGTAGATCCTCCTGCATACAGTTGTTGTTGACCAGAGTAGAGAGGATTCAAAGAGGGTTGAGAAGCATTTGGAAGCAGAGGATAACCCGATGGATTTTGAGGATTATAATTTAGTTGATGGGTTTTTCCATAAGGTGGATAGACATTTTGTCCATAAGGAGAATAAGTTTGTTGTTTACCTTGAGAATGTTGCCCCCCAAGGGAATATTGGATTTCCTGAAAAAGGAGTGTGCCAAGGATTGGGCGTTGTAGATGCATTCTCTCTAGAAGGTTGATGATGGGCTCTAGTTTGAGGTTGTCCCCTATCATGAGGTTTCCCTCCAAACGAAGGTTTCCCTTCAAATGGAGGTTGGCCTCCAAAAGGAGGTTTCCCCCCAAACAGAGGTTTACCTCTGAAAGGAGGTTTCCCCCCAAACAAAGGTTTCCCTCCAAATGGAGGTTTCCCTCTAAAATGAGGTTCCCCCCAACATGAGGTCGATTCCCTGGAATTTGGAAACTAGACATAAGCGATTGACCAGTGATGCTTAATGGATTAGATCCACCAAGACCGGTCCCTCCAGGTTGTTGTGGAGGTATATAACTTCTAGGTATAACTTGGGTAGTGTTGACAACAAAAGGATTGAGTACTCTGTACCTAAGGGGAAGTGACGAGGAAGGTCGAGATGATAGTGGTGTACCAATGAGAGCTTGGCTAACCACCACATTATTGGTGGGAATAGTCACAACGTGAGGGACCATTATAGAATGGGCCATCTAGAAAGAAATAATGGAACTTGGACCAACAAACTGCATGTCCAGACCAACATACGGTGCGATGGAACTAGCGGTTGTACCAGTAAAATGATCTAAAGGTATGGTATAAGTGTTGACCCAAAAATATGCTCTGGGCTCAACATGGTGTTTTACACAGTTACTTCTCCATAAATGCCCCTTGGTGCTATGGTTCCAGTCAAAGATAGTGGTGGGGGTCATAGTTACTATGGCATCTGCCCTTGAAAGAGTATCAGTTGATTGCCTTTAGGGAGTTGTGCGCCTTCCCTTGAAATTTCTTCCTCATGTCAAGTCTGTTCGATTCAGGGAATACAACACTTCCATGTGGTAGGAATCAAGACAAGCTTTTCAATGGGCTATCATGATCTTGATTCCGAGTCAGTATGACCCCATGGGAGGGACGCAAAGTCAACATCACCCGAACGGCCAAAAACAATAGCTGTGACTTCCTAGTCTGATTCTATTCAGATTATGGTCTCAAAAGGAAAATCAAACCCAGACATGGTGTAGGGAAATGTGATACCTTTCCAACGGTATATCTCGTTCTTGGTTTCGACCCCCGGTTGGTAGGAACGAGCTTTCACAAGTTCATGACCACTTCTAGACACCAAATTGGTTGCAGTGCTTAACGATTTAAAATTGGTGGGTAAAGAGTTATAAATAAGATATTCAACAATTACACATTATAATATACTTAGACACCTTTCCAACGACATCTCATTTTCCTCATTTAGACCTCGGGTGGACCGGTTAGAGCTATCACTAGTTGGTCAATAATTTCAGACAAACGGGGGCCACCATCTCGCATGGCAAGGTTTCATAATAGCTTAGATAGTCATAAATGACCCCGACACAAAAATATATTGTCTTCTCATCGAATTACTCATCGATACCTTTCTGACGGTACCTCATTTTCCTCGATTGGATATCGTATGGTGATTTGGCACCTTTCGCAAGATTGGGTGTCATGTGGGCCCACCAACAAGTCAGGGGTTTTAAGTGGCCGCTGTTCCGGGCTGAATTTGAGGGCTGAGGTGGAATTATCTCAAGTTGGTGAAGACATATTCCCTATGGTCTCGTCAAGACCTTTCCAAAGATATGACTTGCATTCAATTCTGACTCCATCTCATTGGACAACATTTTTGGGATAAGTCAGCTGCAACAGGGTCAAAGTCAAAGTCAAAGTCAAACTTTGACTTGCACATTTTTCAAAAAAATATTAAAAAATTGATTAGATATTTTATCAAATATTTTCATTAAATTGGAAAATGTGGGAGGGGGCAAGTAGCCTCATGCAAATTTTGGGGAATTTTTTTTTTTTTTTTAATTGAAAAAATCAAAACCCCCCCTTCTCCCCTTTCCCAAGCCATTTTGACAGTTTGGCCATAGGGGGGGAGCTCTGCAACAACAATTCATGGCAGGAGATGAGGGTTTTTGACAGAATCTACAATTCAACAATGGGAAGCTAGCTTCCATGCTGCAATTCTCCAAACAGTTAGCCAGGTGACCCATTAATCTCATTTCCAAAAAACCAATGAAAATTTTGTTGGTTGTGTTGAGATCCTACATGAAGAAATTGGTGTTTTTTGCGTTCAATTTGGTATTGCTCCACCTAGTCCAAATATGATATTGCTTGTTGGTTGCTAAGTTCAGGCTTGTGTGTGTGTAAAAGATGCAAAGGAGAGGGGATTCGAACCCCTCTTGGGCACCAAGCCCAAGCCTCCATGGCTCCTTTAGATTTTGTTTAAATTATGGAACTATTTGTTGAAGATTGTTGGCCTGGGCATGTCACTGGGAAGCCCTGGGCTTTGAACCCTAGTCCTCTACCTTCTCATTTGCCTAGAAAGATAAAAAATTGCCCAGAAATCCAAATGGACGGCAGGGGGTTTGAACCCAAAATCTCCCATCCATTCTGCTGGTAAAAAACCCACTTTGCCTAGAGTTTTAAAATTTTAATATTTGGGAGTGGCTGGCCACCCGTCCACCACCACCACCACCTCTACTCCCTCCACCTCTTCGTGTGCTCCTCCATTTCTACACCTCTTGCAACCCTTTGCATGCGTGCTTCTCCTTCCATGAGTTTGTCCTCCGCATGCAACCTCACCATTTTTCCCCTCTCGACCTCCTCCTCCCCTTTCCTCCTGCATGTGGCCTCCTCTCCCATGACCTCTACCTCCACCTCTTCTCCCTCATGCTCACATGCGTTCCCTCATTTCCCTCTCTTCCCCAAAACCCCACACCCACAAATTTCCACCAACCATGCCCACTCCCTCCTCCACTCCTCCACATCCCCACCTCTGCTCGTGCGCACCCAAACCCCTTACCACTATGACCTTCCCCCCATTCCCCACTTCTGCGCGCGGCTCCCTTCTCCCCTCAACCCTCTCCTCCTCCGCTCACTCGTTTCCCTAGCCACCAAGAACCTCTTCCATACTCGCAGGCTTGGTAAGGCCACACCCTAGTCTCCCATGCAACCAAGGGCGAAGGCTCAGGAGGGAGTTTTTGTGTTTTTTTTTGTTTAAATTTTAAGTTTAATTTAATTTAATTTATTTTATTTTTATTTTTCTTTTACATTATATTATTTTTACATTTTAATTTAGTTATGAATATATTTTTATATTTGTAATTAAAAATATTTTTTAAATATTTTTATAATGTTTAATTAAAATACAAATTAAATTTAAAATGGTTTTGAACTATATATTAAGTATTTAAAATCCCGCAGACACGCCCTAACTCAATAGATCGCTTTTCCACCTGATAATCATCTGGAGTTCTTCTCTCTCACGTCATGGAGGAGGTCATCTCTACGTTCCTAGCTCTGTCCCAAGCTGGAATCAGGAACCCTTCTTAGGGGCTTTCTCTTAGGTTTGTAAGCTGAGAGAAAGGCTTCACAGAGCTGCTATATTCCACATCTCAAAGGTTTGTAAGCTGGAGGATGTCTCCTATAGTTGCATTCATCAACACTCCCTCTCAGCTAGGGAGGCATACTCCATCAGGCCAAGCTTCTCATGGAAATACCCGAACTTTGTCTTGGAAAGTGGTTTAGTGAAGATATTAGCAATTTGTTCATGGGTGGAAAGATACTGAACATGAACTATCTTCCTCTGTACGATGTCTCTGATATAGTTGTACTTGATTTCAATATGTTTTGATTTGTCATGAAATATTGAGTTCTCTGAGAGATTCATACAGCTCTGGTTGTCACAATGAATGATAGTCGGATCCATCTCATGATCGAACAAGTCTGTCAAAAGTTTGTGAAGCCATGCAGCTTCACGAACTACCATTCTTAGTGCAATGTATTCTACCTCTGCTGTAATCAAAGCCACATAGCTTTGTTTTTTGTTTCACCAACAAACCATGGCTGAACCTAGGGTGCAACAGTTACTTGAGGTTCTTTTTCTGTCTTCTGCACTTCCTGCCCAGTCTACATCAACATACCCTTCCAAGGTTAGATCCACATTTGTTGCATATCTTAGGCCATAACCAATTGTGCCTTGTAGCTATCCAATGTGTTTGTTTTGGTTGGCTCAAAAACTGGCTAAGCACATTTACTGCATAGCAAATGTTTGGTCTAGTGTTAAAGATGCATCAAGGATCCAATAAGTTGTCAATATAAATGTGGATCTACATCTCCTGAGTTAGAATCATTCATCTTCTTCAGGTCCATTACCATTGGAGTTGGCATGGATTTGTAGTCTGCCATTTGGAATCTTTTCAGAATCTCCAAGGTATATTTTCCTTGACTTAAGAAAATTTCATCTGATCTCTGTCATACTTCTAGTCCCAAGAAATAATGCATTTGGCCCAAATCCTTCATTTCAAATTTGGCAATTAATGCCTGTTTGCATTCAACAATGAGTCTTTCTGAGCCGATGATGAAAAGATCATCCACATATAGAACTAGAATCAAGCATTCATTTCCATTAATGTTATAATATAAGTTTGGGTCGACTGAGCTTTTGTTAAAACCCAAACTCATCAAGAAACCATCCATTTTTCCGTACGAAGCATGTGAGGCTTATTTGAGGCCGTACAGAGCTTTATTCAATCTGCAAACATGAGATTTTTCATTGTGTATAACAAAACCTTCTGGTTGTTCAATATAGACTTCTTCCTCAATTTCTCCATTGAGAAAAGTTGTCTTTGCATCCATCTGATGTAGCTTCTAGCCCATGGAAGCAACTAGTGCAATGATGGATCACATAGAGGTATATCTGACTACTGGTGAAAAAGTCTCATCATAGTTGACTCCCTCTATTTGTGAGAACCCTCTAGCCACAAATCTTTCTTTATATTTTTCAATGCTTCCATCATCAACATGTTTGATTTTGTAAATCCATTTGGAAGTTACTACAGACTTCCCTTCTGTTCTTGGTACAACATCCCATACATCATTCTTTAGTATACATTGATATTCTTCAGTTATGGCATCTTTCCATACTTTTTCACCTGAGGCTTCTCCATGACAGGTTGGTTTTGAATCAATAATGTGGGTCATAGCTGAAAGGTAGCTAGAGAATCTCTTGGGCCTCTTTCTTTCTCTAATTTCTCCTTGTGGAGATTTATGTCTTTCCACTTCTTTTAACATTTGGCATGACCAAGCAGGTATTTTATGTCCAACAATGATGTCTCTTGGTATATTACTTGGGGAAACCTAATCTGTTGGAGGAACTGGATCAACTAGTGTTGTTGGATCATCTGAAACATATATGTCTCCCTCTGAACTGTTGAATGAGAAGGAGGTATTGTTTCACCATCTATTTCCATATGATCTTCTTTGGATTTCTGGTAGGCTACTTCTTCTTCAAAAGTAACATCTCCGCTTACTTCAATTTGTCTTTGTTTTGGGATGTATATTCGGTATGCTTTTGAGGATTCACTGTATCCTACAAATGTACCTTTTCTTCCTGAAGGTTCTAGTTTAGATCTCTTTTCTTTGGGTACATGAAGGTACACTGGACATCCAAAAATTCTGAAGTGTCCGATCTTAGGTTTCACTTTGGTGAATGCTTCTTCTAGAGTAATGTTCTTCAAGATCTGATGAGGGCTATGATTTTGAACATATATTGTAGTCATACATGCTTCTTCCCATAGAGTCATGGGTAGACTTTGATCATGTATCATTGCCTTAGTTTCTTCAATGATGGTTTTGTTCTTCCTTTCAGCAACCCCATTTTATTGAGGGTTGTATGGAACTGTGAGCTCCCTCTTGATCCCTGCTTCAATATAAAAATTGATGAATTCTTTTGAGGTGTATTCTCCTCCATTGTCTGATCTCAATACTTTGATTTTTCTTCCAATCAAGTTTTCAACCTGAGCTTTGAATTCTTGGAATTTGGCAAGGACTCCATCCTTGTTGCACCCTTCTAAGCCTTTTTCAGCCCAATCGTCCAAGTATTGAGTGATGAAACTTCTCTGAAAAAGAGGTCGTATGGATTTTCTGGAAACACTAGGAGGGTCGTACGGTTTCTGCAAATGCGAGTGTGAAAGACCTGGAGAAGGCTTGTGCAATGGGATCTTCAAGACATATGCTCTGATACCATGTTGATTTTACATAAGCTAGGTTAATCATGTAGTTCTTTTAATTTCATCATGTCTTAACCATAGACAAGAATGTTGCAACAATCAAGATCACAAGAAAAAACGCCATGCATAAGAACACAAGATATATCCTGAGAAACCCTTCTCAAACAAGGGAGAAAAACCTAGCCAAATACTTTGCTATATTCTTCAAGAGAAAGACCTTTCACCACCAAGAATGACTTAGCACACAAGAGGGTGCTTAAGCCCTAGAACACTAGCTCCCAAGAGAGGTGCACACCTTTGCCAAAGAGAAGTACTTGCTGAAATTTCCAAAACATATGAGAAGGATATGATTCTACAATGGAGAATCATCTCCTACTTATATTAGACTTTGACCAATTAACAAGGGCGTCTATTGGCATAACAGGGTCGACCTCTCTAAGTTAAATACACTTATTATTATATTTATCACTAAAATTAATATTCATATTATCAATTATCTTCTTTATATTTAATCATATTAACATAGGGTCGACCTGTACCCTTTACACAATAACTAGGGTTACATGTAAGTCTGACTCTTGAACAATATATAGGAAAGGATCTGATACACTCACTAGTTCTCATTCACTAGGGGCACATCCATAGGGATGCCATAGCTCTGATTCAGTGCATTAGACAGATGAACCAAATCTTCACACGTTCACTTGTGCTCGTCCACAGTCACATCCACTCTACAGATCTACTTTCTCACTGCCACCAACAAGAGAATCATCTGGAGTCCTCTCATCAACTCTGCCGCTCAGAGGAGTCCATCACATCATCTTCATTTCTGTTCACATGATGATGTGCCCAGCTCTTTTGGGATTCCCATGTTCACCTTGTGCTCAGCCACAGACACGTCCTAACTCAACGGATCGCTTTTCCACCTGATAATTATGTGGAGTTCTTCTCTCTCACGTCATGGAGGAGGTCATCTCTACATTCCTATCTCTGTCCCAGGCTGGAACCACGAACCCTTCTTAGATGCTCTCTCAGGTTTGTAAGATGAGAGAAAGGCTTCACATAGCTATTATATTCCACATCTCACAGGTTTGTAAGCTGGAAGATGTCTCCTATAGTTGCATTCATCAACACGGAGAACCAAGATCTTTCCAACATATGAGGGACATCACACACGTAGCAACGCCTTCATCAAGTACCACACGTTTGATGGTATACTTTGAGTACTCCATGTGGATTTGGAAAGCCACATGGTAAGGCAAGCGAGGCTTCACGTTTGTGACATCAAACTTGATAAATTTTGAGCCACTGGGTTCTAGAGCTTCTAAAGCAGATAGTAAGGCATTCCTCTGTGAAAGACACATGTAGAGTACCTCCAAAGACGACATCGCACAAGGGGTTTGACTCAGGTCCTCAACAATAGAGTAGTTATGGGTGGCTCTAGCATTTGGGTTGTGGGTAGAGCGCTTGAGTACTCCTTTCAGAATACGAGGCATTGGCTCTGGTTTCTCAATCTATAAAGTCATCTCTGGAAGAGGAGGAGATTCTAGACCAAGAATAGCTTGTGAAGAGCTATAGTCTCGAGATCGAGTGGCTACATTAACTTTCGCATAGACCATATTGATACATAAATGGTCGCCATCTTGCAATGGTGGGTTTTGACTCCCACCAGCCCCATTTCCAGAATTCGAGGAGCTCGAGGCCATGTGTTGATTATGTGGGAATGGATTCGTTAGCATGGCAAGCGATTGAGATAATAGCCTCACAGCTTCTGCAAGTTTGGGGCATAAATGGGTAAGGTGATCATCTGTGCAAAGCTTACAGGGAAACTTCACCTTACGTCTTTCTCATTTTCACTCTCCAACATTAGTACCCATCTTCTCATTATTACCATTGTCCTTGGGCTTATTACAATTTTTCCCACCCTTACGGTTATTACGTCCTTTCTTCTTATTCCCTCCTAGTTGCTGGTTACCATTCGATTTGGTCGACGATTGCATGGAGTGTACATCCACCGACTCAGTGGGGTTGGAAGACACATACGAAGAGGTCCTCTTGCAGACTGGTTTAAAGACAACTCTTTCATATGTCTTGTCACCGAGTCTGCAGACTTCACATTGATAGCACCTACAATACCATCGGCATGATGTCTGAGCTTTTTCCTAGGGTCATAAGTTGATCGTGGTGCATCCAGAAGAAGGTGGTATAACATCCCAGGCTGAGAATATATCAATTCTAACTGTTGGGCTCTAAATATCACCTCTTCCTCAGTGGTAACCCTGGAAGTAGAAACGTCCTTCGAGATAGGAGCGTTCAAAGACTTAAGAAACCATTCTAAGAGAAAGGTTGGGGGTATAGAGGTCTTAATCAGCCTCTTCTGTCTATGCCACTTCTGGATATGATCTGATATATGAGTGGTAGTATCCTAGTGTAAAGTTGACAACAATTCTAAGTCAACATCATAACGAATGGGCAACTAGAAGTGGTTAAGGAAGACCATCAAAAACTGACTAAAAGTCCCATATGCCCCTCTAGGTAGCTCAATATACCATTTCGTAGAAACTCCGATGAGGGTGCATTGAAATAATCTCAACCAAATAGAATCGTCATTTAGGGAATTCGATGAGCACTAAAGATGAAAGGTAGTGACGTGATCATCGAGATCCTCTCCATTATTTCCCTCAAACTTCGAGATGTCCAAACGAAGTTTAGTGGGGATGGGGGGCCATGTAGGATCATCACTCACTGGGTCGTTCATTAACTTAGAAAAATCTGGCAGATTAAGCATGGCCAGAGAAGGGAGACGAGGTTGTTACATCTGGCCCTGCGCTCCCGGGAAAGATTGTGCTTGGGGAACTATAGGCCATCCACAGCTCTTGTAAGAACCATAGCCCTGTCTAGCATTATAAGGCCCTCCTCTGGGCTGATTCATAAAAGGTTGGTTGGGCATCATTCCAACATGAATGTTTTGTTGAGGGTTATAGAAAGTGCCCCCAATCGGAGTAGATCCGGGTTGGGGGTTTCCCAAAGCGTGAACCTGACCTCCTCCAGGTGGGAATCTGGAGGATAGAGGTAGATTCATCATGCCAAATGTATTGGTTGGAATCTGCACCGAGGA
>JZKD02S0787689.1:510468-548650 GCA_000966675.3 Picea glauca | reverse complement strand
AACTTGAGGAAACATTGTGGGGTGTGTTTCACAAAAAGGGAGGCATGGTGAAATGTTTCACCAAGCGCCCCCCATCCCGGGGGCATGGGGAGTGACGAGCGCACGCCCTTTACCTTGGTGGATGCATCCCCATGGAAACTAGTAAACTTTATTGAGACATCCCCTGAAGCATTCAAAAGAAGCACAGCTTAAGGAAAATGGCTAAAAACATATTGCGGGTACCAATCTCCCAGCATGTCTTTTCTATTCAATTTCAAATAGCAATCTGCTGATTTTCAATTAAATGAACTTCCCTTCATCGATATTCCATTATACAACAAACCCATCAATGACTTCAAGAGGGCTCTCCAAAATATGGGGGTGGTTGTTGAGTTTGGAAAAGGATGTGATGTTATTGCCAAACATATCCAAATTCACAAGGAATTGCAAGCCATAACCAGGCTTTATGAATATCTTCATTACTTTGAATGGAATCCTGTCAACAGTAACTCTATTAAAATAAGGATTCCGCTTGATGGTGGACTTGGGGGTGAATGGAAGGATTGAAAATGACATCTTTCACCATAGATTAGAAATCCTCCACAACTTCTATGAAGATGAATGACTTCCTTTCTTTTCTTGTTCTCTTTGTGTGCCTCTGTATCCCAAAATTAGACATCATTGCAATCTACGGCTAGGCTGGATATCCAATGATCATCAAGGTTCTGTAGCAGATTGCTGCTCAGTTTGGAGAATTTTTTTAAAACACTGGACCAAATTATCTGACAAAATAAAGCAACATCTTGGAAGAGGACCTCTTAAATTGTTAGATTACACAAGCATTGGAGATATCCAACCAAGTGCTCTAAATGAAACCTTCATTCCTAATGATTTGAAGTTGAAAGAGTTATTCATGGGAGCTTCTGCAAGCTGATTTGCATGGCATCCTAACCCTTCTGATCCCAATATACCATTGGATTCATTGTTCTCAATTTATATCCATATTGGAGCTTGGAACATATCCCAAGCAACACAAAAGGTTGATATCTTTGTTCCAAATAACATCTCTTGGAGAAAGATTCCAGAAGGAGAGATGGTTAGAATAGAACTATACAGAATTATTTTAGTATATCTTGCACACGCCTCATTCAAATTGTTACTTGATAAAAGACATCAAATTGTGAGTACTCTTGTTAATTCTATTGTCTATGAAGCTACTGAAACCTTTACAATTGAGTACTCGCTTTCATTAGCAACAGAAAATGTTGTGGAAGAGAAGGTTGAAGGAAGAACAACTAGTCTGGCAAGATGGGAAAAGTGTAAGGAGTGATTTTGATTTAAAAAATCTAATCTGCACAATCAAAAGGAAAATATATCCTTTCAGATGTGAGATCTCTCCCCCAGTGATCAATTGGGGAGGTCACAGGTTTGACTCTCTTAATCCACTTGGGATGAGGCTCCGTAATCAGGGCCAACAGTTTACCCTGTTTACCATCATTGGATCATGGGGAAGTACTCGGAGGGTTTTTCGCGAGGATTTCCTTGGAAAAAAAAAGAAGGAAAATATATCCTTGGCAACTGTTTTTGCAAAGGTGACATTTCAACTGCCTTGTTTCCCAAGCATCCCGATCTTGTTGCAGGCTTGTGTGAAATGGTTAAGTTAGTGTATATTTTTAAGATTTGAAGATAATCTAGTAAATTACATGCTCCAGTCCAAAAACTTCCAACTGTTTGTAGAGGATGAACATTTCCTGTCATGTATTTTTCCTAAAGAAAATGAAAGCTTGTTTCCATCAGAACAATCCAGAGAATTCTATGGATATAACTTTGGGGACAAAAAAAGAATCTTGAGGCCAACCAAGCCAATGAAGTCAATTGGATTTTTTTCACTAGATTGTCTAAAAGTACGGGAAACGAGCTTGTTTTCGTTTAAACAAGAAATATTCA
The DNA here is from genome assembly GCA_000966675.3 of Picea glauca. NCBI lineage: Eukaryota > Viridiplantae > Streptophyta > Pinopsida > Pinales > Pinaceae > Picea > Picea glauca. Next base: position 546,724 of record JZKD02S0787689.1, on the reverse strand, counting down.
ATATGGAAGAGTCTGCATCCAACAATATGTAAAAGAACCAGACGAGGTTGTCATTCCCATTGGCAACAATAGATACAGAGACAGAGTATCTTTTTAAAGATGATAGGTGATGCCCACTTCAAAATGTTGATGACTTTAGAAGTGGTCGGTGGCAATGAAATTAGTGAGATGGTGCCACTAAAGTTGGATGATTTACTTGGTAGCCCTGAATTGATGGAACATTTTGGGGGAAGTGGAAAATTAGAAAAAACAGCTTTGTCACCCTCTTCTAGCGGCAATGATGAATTGTATGTAGAGGCGTTGAAGTTAGTTGTAGGAGCTACTTTCCTGAGCTTTAATGGGGCAGAAGGTGAACAACAGTAAAATTGATTTGAGCTAGCAAATCTAGTGTTTCAAATGAAACTCCATGTTTATTAATTACTCACATTTTCACCATGGGTTGTGGGGTCTGCACCAGTTACTAAATTTCAATTGAGTAAATGTAACTGCTAAATTTGCATATAATCAAATGCTCACTGGATAAAGAAGAACATCGATTTCCTCTTTTAACAAATTTTAGTGGTTTTGTCTTTGAAGTGAAAATAATAGTGACATATTTGTCTTATAAATTGAAAAATACAGATTAGGAAACATATTGGTGAAGATGTTAAAAATATTTCAGTTGTGGTTATGAATCTCACAAAACCAAACATTTTTTGATGATTCTATTTTTAGTGTAATTACAGAAAATTTATAATGCATAATCTTCTTCCTACAAACCATAATATGAAAAACTTAATTTTATTATTTCATTTTCATGGAGACGAGAATGCAGTAGGAATTAAGGGGATGGGCACAACGGAGTTGCTTTTATAACCATGAATAAATTGAGGGTAGAATTGGCATCAATGCTTACCTTTTTTTTCTCTGGGTTAAGGTTTCGAGCAACCCCCAAGAATTTGAGAAGTGAATTGCATAGTTAGTTTGTGACTACAAATTTGGTCTCCATGAATATTTTATTTCATATCACCAATGATTATTAAACATTCTCTCGAATGAATACTATCCTAAAATTGAAAATTCTTTGCAACAACAATAATATTAAGGTTCTTAGAGAAAGTACAATACCAAGTCATGTAATGCTTACTAATTTATAAACATGAATCATTTTGTTAGTCTAATCTAATTTAGACAATGCACGGGTTTCTTTGATTAACCCTATGTGTAAGTCGGTATACAGTTTAACCAAAACTCATCAAAGAATGCACCTTTTAGAGAAATTTCATTGTCACATCCATAAAAATCAGCTTTTAAATAAAATCCAATAAAAATCTAACTAAAAAATAGTTGCAAGATCTACAAAAAATTTAGTAAATAGAATAAAAAGTTAAAACCAATGGAAAATTCAAAAAACCCTTGAAATGCCCAAAGTTATTATTCAGGAAACAAAAAAAAAAGTAAAAAACATTCTTAACATCAAATCTTCCATAAAATCTGAGAAGCTGCTTGAATATCCACAAAGATCGATACACTATTTTTCCACAAGATCATCTTAAACTTCAAGGGTGAAAATTTATAAAAAATGACTTGCAAAGTTATTATTCAGTAAACAAAAAAAAAGTAAAAAACATTCTTAACATCAAATCTTCCATGAAATCTGAGAAGCTGCTTGAATATCCACAAAGATCGATACACTATTTTTCCACAAATATCATCTTAAACTTCAAGGGTGAAAATTTATAAAAAATGACTTGTAGATCAAAAGGCCAAAGATATGCTATAGAACACTCACCAATCCAAGTCAAGAGCACCAAATTGATAAAAAATTTCGGGGTGAATGCATCAAACTCGCTCTGAAAATTTTAGGGTGAATGCAACAAACCCTCTAAAAATCTTGATAAATTCTAGGCGAATGCACTTAAAGCCTTTTGAAAATCTTGAAAATTTTTGGGCAAATGCACTAAAACCTCTGAAAATCTTGAAAATTTGGGGCGAATGCATATTGAACAATGGAAAGTCAACGGTGAAATATCATATGTGATCTTGTTTTAGGTAATGAAAAGGCTATATTTTATTTTATTTGAATCCTAACTATATTTTATGGGTGAAGGTTTAAAAATGTTCTAATGTAAAAAATTTGCCCACACACTATTTCTAACCCCTTAAGTTGAACTCTTAAAATTTTCCTTGACTCTGGTAAACAAGATTCTGGATATGATTTCTATGAGAGGAGTGGACAGGGAAGAGAAGTCTTCAACAAGTCTCATGTGACATTTACAGTTTTCCAAGGGAGGTTGGCGTAATGATTGATATATGACAACAAGGAGCAATAGTCATGGCAAAGGATATTAGCATATTCTTGTACAACATTGCATTCAAAATGCTACTCATCTAGCAGGTATAAAGTGGAAATTACAAATCTGTGATAAAGCTGGTAGTGGTGTTGCTTTCAAAAAATTTAGATCAAGTATACCATATCCTTTAGAAGATTTGGAAGGCTGGGTGTTTAATGTCCAAAGAGCTATACCTAAATTTTGATTGCCCCAAAAGTGAATGGGATCTGAGGACACAATCTATTTGAATTTTGGACCTTCCATTTAGATAGGGACCARAATGSTGGAATTCCTTTTCTTTAAGGAAAGAGAATAGCCTAGAAGGCTTTCTGCACATAGGGGGAATTGTACAGCAAATAAGCCAAAAATTGGTTACTTTGAAAATTTGTAAATCTTTGTAAATCTTCCTTTAAGACCCAAGGTATTTGGTTGGTTGGTGCTTAGTAACAACTCATCGGTTTAAGATAAGCTTCACAACTCAAGTCCAACAAATGGTCAATATGCAAAATTCCACCAAATAGAAACAATAAAACATGAGTTTTGAGATTCTAAGGTTGCCAGAGTATTTAATATTAGGTTGCTACTGAGTTTGTCATTCTTTGTGTCTATACCCTCTTGCACTGCAAAGGGTTCATTCTTGGGAACACAGAGTAATGGCCAGACATTCTAGAAGAAGTGCTTGGAATGCCATATAATTTACAAGCATCCATCATGGAAATGAAAAAGTTGTGCCACATTTAATGGGGATGCCACCTCCTTTCATTTGGAAGAGGTTACACCATTTAGATAAGACTCAGAAGCCCATTTTTCCGCAAAAATTGGCATGTTTAGAAAACATGTAGGCTCTCTTGAGTTCAAGGCCAAGGCGGAAAATGTTGGCTCTCGTTGCCTATATAAGTAGGGTTGCTCTGTATTATGATATATTCACAATGTGGCTCAATAATGTATGATTATTGGTGTATTATGTATTGTTTAACAATGAAAAATAAGACCATTTTAAAAAAAGGAAAAAACCCAGCCATATGTGCATTTTGGCGAGAACCAAAATATCATAAAACATGTTAACATTGAACTAAAACAAAGAAACATTCTAGCAACGTAAAACATACTAATAGAGACGTAAACCAAAATGAAACCCTATTATAATATTATAGGTTAGTGCAACAATGACAAAAATGCATCATGATAATCACAAAATGCATATTTCGTTTTCTCAAACAACTCCACCAGTAAAGGAAACATACCATAATATTTATCATATTTTTATAATTTCAAAGGGTTATAATATTTTTATAATCTCAAAGAGTTACCATAAAAATGTTCTCATGTGAACTCCAACTTAACTAATTTCAAGATTAAGCAACATTCCCTATCATGGTAAATGACCTGTAAGATAAATTTATTCTGACCTGTAAATCGACCTGAATTGCAAGAGGAATTTCGCCTGACCTGTGAGCCGACTTATGAGACAAATTTAGTAGAATGACCATACTAAAGGATATGCAGTTTCTCGAATCTTCAACCCCACCATTAGCATACAATATCGAAGCTTCCAAGTGGTTATTACCCATTTTCTACCCTGAAAAGTGCCTCCGAAACCAAAATCCATTTGAATATGTTTCAAGGCTGCATGAGCTTCATCCTAGCTTTCTCAATTGCTGGATGCTTCTCCCACTGGGTAAACCTGGTGCTGTACCTCGAGTGCTGTAGCACGTCATAAGTAAGAATGAATCTCTCCCCGGACGCACTCTCACAATTACCAGGTCCCAAGGCGGTGTGGGAGCAAACACCTTTGAACTGCCCACCTGAACTCATATATGCACAGAGAACAGTGCCCTGGAACAGAAGGTTCTAATCCTGGTCATTTTCTTTTCAGAGCATAGCACATCCACATTCTGAATGTGCAAGAAATAGTTTCGTAGCATAAAAAAGACCCCACCATATTTCTTGCCATTTTAATGCACAGAAGCCACAAACTTCATATGCAACACACCCGCATTTGTAAATTCGCAGCAGACAAAACTTCAAAAAAGCTTCCAGCCTACTTTTTGTAAAAAGGCTTCAATTCTCCTCTTTTTCACAAACAAAAGCTTCACTCCTGCTTTTTTCTGAAAAAACTTAAATCCTGCTTTTTTCTGAAAAAACTTCAATCCTGCTTTATCCCTAAAAAAAAGCTTCGGTGCACCCATACTATCCGTTGAAGTGGAAGTGGGACGCACCTATATATCTCAAATATTTACACACCGTAAGATTTTCAAGAGATTTTCCTCCTCCTTTATCTACAGTGTTGTGTGGGAAGCACTTCCCGTCTCTGTGTGTATGTGTCTGTATGGCTGGGCGTCTCAGTCTGAGTCCCAAGACTGTCTGTTTGTGTGTGGGGTTTCATGTCTTGCATCCGTATCTGATGGATTTGGACCTGCTCTGCTCTGTTATAGTCTGGATTTGGATATGCTCTGCTCTGTTATACTATGCTATGATTTGGATATGATTTGGATATGCTCTGCTCTGTTATGATTTGGATTTGGATTTGGACCTGCTCTTCTCTGCTCTGCTCTGTTATGCTATGCTCTGAATTTGGACCTGTTCTGCTATGCTCTGGAACGCGATTGAGCTGCTCGAACGGCGATTGAGCAGTGCTCTTTGCCGATAATGGTATGTATTGCTGGCTTCTTTGCATTCATTCAAAATGGTATATACTGCTTCCTTCTTTTATTCATTTAGAGATCTAATCTGCTATGCCCAGCACAGCCATTATCACTATTGGTTTCACAAATTCATCTCGTCAATTATATATAAATGCTCATAGACAGTTACTTCAGCTCTCAAATGTTATGACGAGTTACGTTTACGAACATACAACCTACAACTTCATCATTACTATAGAGTACAGGGAAGCACTGTACGCAAACAACTATTCTGAAGTAAATTTCACATAAAAAAAAAAGCTCGTAAATTTCATATATTTGAAGATGGATTCCAAATTGTCATGATCAACCTGATCACCATATTTTTCACCTTATCTCCGCCACCCTTCAATCTACATTATTTGACAATGCCTTGCTCACCTCTTCCACGCTAGTTTTGCTAGTTTTACAGGGCTGCTGCCAATTTCGGGATCATCATCAACTATTTTGCACATATATTTTAGATAGCATTGTTTGGCTATGGTAAATTTTAGATAGTAACTAGCGGTGGAAGTAGGGTAAATTTTTCATAGAGTCCATCTCTATGAGAAATTTCAAGCTTCCTCCCACTCGATTGCTAAACAAACATAGGAAAAACGAAGTCATACAATGATGTTACAACCATTAGACATCATTGTATTGATTTTGGGAGTTTTCCATCCATAATAAAATGTCATGATTATCTGCTCCATTTTTGTGTGATGAATGTATGCTATATGTTTGCCAACATTCTTTATTGAGAAAATTAGCTATAAGAAGTTAACAACACATTCATATAAGAAGAAACAACAAGTTTTGGGCAAAAATATATAAAATTCCCTCTCAACCCAGTCGTGAACATTATAGTGGTATCAGTGCTGGTGATCTTGTAAAATAGAGGATGTGGGAAGCAACCTACCCCAGGACCAAAATCATCAAAAGAAGTAGAAGTAGAGGGAGTTATGGGGGACCATCCTGAAGACATAACCATACAATTGTTGGAGTCCATAGCTAATGGGAAACAACAACTAACACAATATTTTTTCGACAGCCAAAAAAACCAAAACCAAGGAGGTACCAATGGGAACCATGTAGAGGCCATCCATAGAGGTGGTAGGACTCTTGAAGGGAGTAATACCTGTGTGCTCCTCCTCAACCTCTATTTACATTCATTATAAAACATATAATCGAATGTAAATTAAACATTACATTCCCATTACATAAATGATACACTTTATTTAAATTAATATAACACAATTCATTTAAAATAACGATTTATCTTTCATATAGGTATTTTTCAAGTAAACAAACATACGCAATAACATTCTTGTAATTTTTTAATTTGTTAATCTCTATCAAAAACATAAACTCACACTAACATTCTTGTAATTTTTTAAACATAAACTCACACTAACATTCTTGTAATTTTTTAATGATGTTTTTTGACAATTTTCTTTACATTGAAATCAAACCGCTAAAAGTTACAAGGACTTAATCATTTACGTCAGTCCACCCATAAATAGAGATATCATAAACAAATAAATTCAAGACAACAATAATAGTCAAACAATCAACTCTTCTGAGAGCCACCATAGATGCCTAGCAACAAAGCATACCCAATCAAAGACATAAACACATTGAGAGATATTATATTTTATTAAGAATGATTTAAAAACACCATAGGCATCATTTAAAGTATAAAACAAGCCTTTTATGAATTTGATAATATGCCACCGGAGTTTTCCAAAAGGAAAATCACATGTATTCTACATGAAAGGCGTAACAATTGATTTCCAAATTTTGTTCAAAATTCCAAAATTCTTTACAAATTGCAACCCCGACTAAAAATTTATGGTTCTTAATATGGTTTTCCATACAAATTCTAAAATCCACCCCAAAGGTGAAGGACCAAATGCAAGGAAGATTTCTTCCAAAAGTCATACTTTGATAAAATGCAACAATCCTCAAGCTCCTTTCTAGAAAATATCAACCTTTGTTAGTCAGGAGGAATCCCTTCTTTGTCTGGAATTTTGGCCTTGAAATACTCAATTGTGTCAAAGCTCTCAACTCCAAGAGAAACAATCTTACTGGTCAATATGTTGAAAAGCATACCACCACATAGAGGAAGAACAAGGTGGAGGGTCGATTCCTTCTAAATATTGTAATCTACAAGAGCCCTTCCATATTCAAGTTGCTTCCCTAGAAAGACCAACCTCGGTTGATATGGAGGTATTCCCTTTACCCTGAATCTTTGCCTTGAAATTCCCAATTGTGTTAGAACTTTTAACTTCAAGTGATATTATTGTCAATCGAACTCTTAACAAAAGTTTACATACCACTATGCAACCGAAGAACAAGGTGGACCATCTATTCCTTGTGAATATTTTATATGCAAAACTCCTTCCATGTTCAAGTTGCTTCCCAACAAAGATCAACCTTTGTTGATCTAGAGGAGTCCCTCCTTAACTTGAATTTTGGCCTCCACATTATCAATTTTGTGGGAGCTCTCAACATCAAGTGTAATAGTCTTATGAGTGAACATCTTCACAAGAATATATGATCCAAAATGGATCGAGGAACCAAAATGGGTCCAGGAAGGCCTAAAACTGAAAGTTCTCAGAATCAATTCAAAACATACATGTGCGTAGGCCTCGGTGTTATGAACCCAACGCAATTTGAACGGGATTAAACAAACACCATATGCGAAATATATCACGTTCTATTCGTTTTGCCAAACATGCAAAATTTTTGTTGATTGTACAGTCCATACATAGCTGACATGGAAGCTGACTGTACAGTTTGTACGACCATACATTGACATGGCAGATGAATTGGCATGATGACTGGGCAGTTGATGGCTGACAGATGGATGAGTCATTTTGTGACGCGGGGAACCACTGCAAGGGTGACACGTGGCATGTCCGTACAATTGAGTTGGCATGGGACGGCGTGGCAAGGTAGACACGTGGATGAATTGGATGTTGACACATGGCATATTTGTGGGAAAAGTTTATGGTGCCACGTGGCCTAGTTGTGGGATGCCACGTGACACCCCTCCATTGGTTGGCATATGGTAAAAGTTTATGTGACTCCACGCGAGTCGAACCCGTGACCTCCGGTTCGAGCGGAATGACTTGGCAGGGCCGAGCTACCAACCTGCCCACGTTATTGCTTGCTATGTATGGTCTGAATTAAATATTTGAAGTGTAATGAAGTGTTTGTTGGCGGACTAAAGGGTTGGGGCCTAGCCCCAACCCCTACGCCTATCCATATAACTGTGGCATATAACCTTCGGCCTAGGGTTTGTTTGGTATAACCCCGACGGATTCACCGTTCCATATGCCCATTACATATGACCCAGGCCTTCCAAATTTTGGTGTGGGCTCGAGTTTCGAGATAAGCCCCAGTTGGTGGGTGCGAGCCCCATCTTACCAAGGGTTAGGACCCAAGGGCCCAACAGATTACTATGTGTGTGGAGCTTGGGGGTGCGGCCATATGGCCAAGCGCATATAACTAGGAGCCTATGTCGGAGGTACCCAACGCGCCAGCACTAGCCCAGGGCCACATGGAGGGAACGCATGTGACCAGGAGCCCAAGGGTCGGGGGCTGCGTTCTATTTTAGCCCAAAAGTGGGTTTTTAAAACTATATTATAAGATTTTGTTTGATTTTTCAGCCAGTTTTGAGAGATTTTGGCCATTATTGGAGGATCTGGATTCTGGAGCTCTTTTTGAGGCCAGATATTGGGGGGAAGTTGGGATTTTGTTGCCAAATTCAAGCCTATATAAACTAGAGGTTCTTGGCAGCCTTGGACAGGTTTAGAAGAGGAGAAATGTTGAATAATTGTAAAGTTAAAGTTAGTTTTATGCAGGGAAGCCATTGAGGAGAGGAACTTGGCGGGCCAATTCCGGGAGCTTCGCTCAACTGTTTTTAGTGTCGTTAGTTGTGTTGGGTTCTTGAGGTCTAGAAGAACACAACCATACTAGTTTGTAATCCATTTGAGACTTTTCTGATGTAATTTTGAAGCTTTTAAGAGAAATAAAAAAGCCTCACCCACTGAGACAAAGACCCGGAGATGTAGGCGATCTTGCCGAACTCCATTAACAATTTTGTTGTTATGGTTTGTTGATTCTTGTGCTTACTTTCAGATCTGCATATCTTATTATGTCTACCATGTTATATCCTTAATTCTTCCTCTTTCTTCAAATTCCTAAATGGTTAATGAACTCATGTTTTAAAACTTAACCATGGTCTTTAAAATATCCTTTCGAAACAAGTGGTATCAGAGTAGGTTGAAAGTTGGTTTTTGAGTTTGCATGATTACCAGGGAAAAGCTGAATCGTGGTGAAGGTGAGCTTGTTGAAGAGAACCTTAAGATTGGATCGAGAAAAAGAGCTTCTCAAAGTGATAATATGGCATCGAAAGAAGGACTTTCTCATGAGGAGAAAGAGTTTTGAAAGACTTTCTTCACCATGTTGGAGATGGTGAAGGTTCTATATGACGATTACTTGGATCGAAAGAGACCGATTCTAGCTGAATCTTCAAAATTCAAAAGTGAAGAAGGAGAGGATCCTCCTAAAACTCCTCCTTCACCTCCTTCTTCTCCATCAACTTCTTCTTCTTCAAGTTCAAGTTCCAAATCCACTACAAGAAAACATTCCCATAAACATAAAAATGAAATTCCTTTACTTAAGCTTGATGTGAAGTTTGAATTACCCATGTATGATGCTGAAGTCAATATAGAGAGGCTTGATAACGGGGTCTGGCAGACGGAAGTTTATTGTAGTGTGCAACAAATCAAGGATGAGGCAATTCAAATCAATTTGGCATCGCTTCGACTTGCAGGCACAACACTCATCTGGTGGCAAAGGAGGTTGCAAAATGGCATGCAACAAGTGGGTAATGTATTTCCATCATGGAAAGTTTTTTTTTCTGCACTTAGAAAACAATTTTATCCTTTGGGTTATAAAGAGAAGGCTTTAATTGATTGGCAAGGTCTTAAACTAAGAAAGGGACAAACAGTGCAAGAATACACAGATGAATTTCGTAAGATGGCATTAATGTTAGACATTCCATTACATACCCAGGAAACTGTTATGAAGTATATAGGAGGTTTGCCTGCACACATTCATAACATTGTATTTATGTTTGGACCTACTAATATTGATGAGGTTTATGTTCAAGCAACATACATTGAGGCAGGGAAAACAGGAGTTGGTGTATGAGGGGAATTGTCTTCGAGAAAAGAGGACAAAAGGAAGTGGAATGGCAAGAAAGGAAGAGAAGCTCTCTTTCAAGCATTGCAAGAAAGAAGGGCATGATGATGACCATTGCTGGAAATTGCATCCTGAGAAGAGACCAAAGTGGTTCAAAGAGAGGAAAGGGAGGCAAACAATTGCAACAACATCATGACCAACAGACTTGGGATTGGATTCAAGAGATGAATCTAAAATCATAGCGGTTGGTTTCATAGGTAAACTTGGTGATGGATATGATTCTAGAAGTAAATTGCTTCACATAAGGGTCATAATGAGGCATACTAAGGTCGACACATTGATAGATAGTGTATCTTAATCTAACTTGATTTCAGAGGAAGGGGTTAAACAATAGGGATTAAACACTTAGATGCATCATAAACCTTACTCACTTAAATGGATAAGCAACAATCATAAATTGAACATAACAAAGCAATGCACTTTAAAGTTTGCAATTTCATCAAATTTTGTGGATGAGGTAACGTGTGATGTGGTGCCACTTAATGAATGTGGAATGGTCTTAGGCAGTCCTTATTTGTATGATCACAAAGAAATATTCTATAGGGAACATAATCAATATCAATTAATCAAAGAAGGCAAGGAATATGTTGTACATGCTCATCATTTAAAATCAAATCAATCTCTTCAGAAAATGGAACAATTAAGGAAGGCAACTCATGCAAGAAACACACCTATAATTGTCTAAAATCAAGCAATTGATCTTAAGAAAGAACATGAGATGATTGTCGAATGGAATTTCAATCATACTTTGCTTCAAGATAAGATAATGTTGTGTACGTATTACAAACATATTATCTCATTTGCAGTCATATTTCTGATGTTATCATTAGTAATGTTGTCAACATGGATGATAGTGGCTTCAGTAAGATGTGACAGAGTACAAGTGGCTAACAATATGTTGTCAGTTGTCATGGTTGTTTTGCAATTGATCTTGATGAGACATGTGCATGGGACAGATTTTAAAGACAGAGAACAAGTGGGGTGGCCTATCCCACACTTGATGACTGGTTAGTATCCTTTTGGAGGACCAAAAGGTATTAGTGGATAGGTGTGATCCAAAATTGATCTAGGAACCAAAATGGGTCTAGGAAGGCCTAAAAATCAAAGTGGTTAGAATCACTTCAAAACAAACATGTCCATAGGATTCTTCATTACAAACCCAACGCAACTTGAACGGGCTCAAACAGACACCGTATGTGAAATATATCGCGTTCTGTTTGTTTTGCCAAACATGCAAAAATTTTGTTGACTGTACAGTCTATACAGTGTTGACGTGGTAGTTGACCGTACAGTGACATGGTAGATGCATTGGCATGTTTACTGGGCAGTTGATGGTTGACAAGTGGATGAGTCATTTTGTGACATGTGGCACCACTGCAAGGGTGACACGTGGCACGTTTGTATAACTGAGTTGGAATGGGACGACGTGGCAAGGTAGACACGTGGACAAATTGGATGTTGACATGTGGAATATTTGTGGGAAAATGTTATGGTGCCACGTAGCCCAGTCGTGGGCTTCCACGCAACACCCCTACATTGGTTGGCATATGTTAAAAGTTTATGTGACTCCACAAGAGTCGAACCCATGACCTACGGTCCCGGTGGAATGACTTGGCAGGGTCGGGCTACCAGGGCACCCACATTATTGCTTTCTATGTATGGTATAAATTAATTATTTGAAGTGTAATGAAGTGTTGGTTGATGAACTAAAGAGTTGGGGCCTAGCCCCAGCCTCGATGCGTATCCATATAATTGTGGCATATAACCTTCAGCCCGGGGTTTGTTTGGTATAGCGCCGACGCATTCACTGTTCCATATGCCCATTACATATGACCCGAACCTTCCACCTTTTGGCATGGACTTACCATAACCATTGGCTTGAGTTTTGGGATAATCCCTGGTCGGCGGGGGCCAGCCCCGTCTAACCAGGGGCGAGGAACTAGGGGACCAACATATTACTATATGCGTGGAGCTTGGGGCCGCGATCATATGGCCAATCACATATAATCAGAAGCCTATGTCGGAGGTACCCAATGTGCCAGCACTAGCCCAGGGCCACATGGAGGGAGCACATGTGACCAGGAGCCCGAGGATCGGGGGATGTGCCCTATTTTAGCCCAAAAGTGGGTTTTTAAAACTACATTATAAGATTTTATTTGATTTTTCAGCCAGTTTTGAGAGATTTTGGCCATTATTGGAGGATCTGGAGCTCTTTTTGAGGCCAGATCTTGGGGGGAAGTTGGGAGTTTTTTGCCAACTTCAAGCCTCTATAAACCAAAGGTTCTTGGCAGCCTTGGATAGGTTCAAAACATGAGAAATGTTGAAGAATTGTAAAGCTAAATTTAGTTTTATGCAGGGAAGCCATTTAGGAGAGGAAATTTGCGGGCCAATTCTGGGAGCTTCTCTCAACCGTTTTCAATGTCGTTAGTTGTGTTGGGTTCTTGAGGTCTAGCAGAACATAGCCAGAACAGTTTGTAATCCATTTGACACTTTTCTGATGTACATTTGAATATTTGAAGAGAAATAACAAAGACTCATCCACTGAGACAAAGGCCCGGAGACATAGGCGATCTTGCCGAACTCCGTTAACAATTTTTTTGTTATGGTTTGTTGATTCTTGTGATTACTTTCAGATCTACATATCTTATTATGGCTTCCATGTTATATCATTAATTATTCCTCTTTCTTCAAATTCCTAAATGGTTAATGAACTCATGTTTTAAAAACTTAACCATAGTCTTTAAAAGATATTTTTGGATCAATATACATACCCCCTCGAAGATGAAGGAAAATAAGTTGTGTAGATTCCTCTGAATATCTACCACAATCCTATGATCTCCACATTGTTTTCCAACAAAGATTAATCTGTGATGATCTAAAGGAATTTCGTCCATATCTTGAATTTTGGCCACAAATTTGTTGATAGTATATGAGCTCTCAATCTCAAGAGTAATTGTATTCCTAGTTAGAGTTTTGAAAAAGATACACATTCCACCTATCAAACGCAAAACCAAGTGAAGAGTTGATTCCTTCTATATGTAATAACCACCTAAGGTATGACAATCCTGCAGTTGCTTGCTAGTTATATTAACCGTCATTGGCCAGGATGTATACCTTTCATGTCTCGTATCTTTTCCTTGACATTATCAATGGTGTCCAAGCTCTCCACCTCAAAAAAATGATTTTTCCACTGTGAAATCATGTGTTGATATATACTGTGATTATCAAAAAATATATGAGTGGAAGGTATGGACCTCCCAAGCTACAGTGAGAACTTGGGTGTCTAATAAGCGTAGAATTACAATTGATCCCTAAGCTTCACGATCTCAAAAAATATGTTGATCATCTTTGATGAGATTCTGTAGATGTCGCCTTATTCTCTGCCTTTCGTGCCCAGTGTTATTTTGAAATCTCCCTATCCCCAACACCTAGATCAATTAATACCTTGTGTTTTTCCTTGTTGATAATTAAATTACAACACATAAAATAAAATATACCGGCTGGAAATAAATAAAACAACGGAAGCAATTTGGAAACCAAACTTCACACATGCACACAGAAAAATTCTTCCTTTCAAGTCATATTTTCATTAGATAATGATTCCAAGATGACAAGGGCTCCCTTACTAGGAAAATGGCTCACTGAGGAAAAATACAAATACAACAAACTTGGCGACTCAAGCCCTCAAGAAACCCTTTGTTGATTTGTCTCTGATTTACTTGTTGGACACTTAGATCTTTACTAGATTTTCCTGTTGGTCATTAGATGTGCATGATCTGCCTGCTATTACCTTAGATTTGCTAGATCTGCTTGCCGATACCTCAGATCTGCACTAGATTTTTCCACTAGTACCTCAACTTTTCATTAGATATATCCATTGGTACCTCAGATTTGTTGGATTTGCCTGTTGTGTTGGTACATCAGATATGATAGATCTACCCGTTGGTACCTAATGCAAAATAATTGCTCCAACTCATTAAACGTGTCAGCGGACAACACATCAGTGCACTAGGAGAGGGAAGATACCAAATAAGGATGTGCCAATCCTCTCAAATTTTGAGCATAAATTAAAAATTCAATGTAATTTAAGTTTGAAGGCTCAAGGCTTGTTGAGCCCATATGTATTGTACAGGCTGCATGTGAAGTCACCTTTAATGGATGACAGGTAGATAGATCTAGGTCTGATTTAGTATAGATGTTTCTTAACTATAATTGAATGTAAATTAATGTGGGTTGCCGGAGGGAAGGCTCGAGGAGCCCCTCTTTTGTAAAAATATATTTCTATCGAAAATTCATTAGGGAGTTAGTGGATGAGAATCAAAGAGGAGAAGAGTTGAAGACTCTGTTGCAATCCAACTTTATAAACATTTGTACATAAGCATTTAGATATTAATATAAAATCATTTTTTCCTGCATATGAATTTCTGTGTATTTATCTATGTGATGAATGTTCATTTTTTGAATGTTTATTGTGTGTTCATGAATGTTGTTAGTGCAAGTGTGTTTCCTTTTGCAGGAATGAGATAGAAATTCCCTATCGGTAGATTCTGAGTAGTTATGGGCTCTTAGGCTTGTGCAAGGAGTGCACACCAGAGTAATTGAAATACTTTGTGAAGTCAGTGGAAGGAGTACTCTTGAAATCTGTTTTGAGTTCAGAGAAGAGCGTGCCAGGTGGGCACACCAAAATCATTCTCAAACTCAGAAGAGAGAAATTGTGCAAGGAGTGCACATCAGAGTTGTTGAACACTCTGAAAAAGATAGTGCAAGAGAAGGCATGCCAAAGTTATTGAAACCTCTGAGGAAGAAGGCTCTGCAAGGAGTGCATTGAGCAGGTGCAAGAACTCTATTTTGAGTTCTGTGAGAAGGTTTCCAAGAGGGCGCACTAGAAGGTAAAGCTTAGGGGGAGTAGTACAAGCCTGCATAGAGAGTGAAAGGCATGCACAAGTGCATTTTCAGAATTCAAAGCTCAAGAGAGTTAGTGAAAGTGTGCACAGAAACCCTGCAAGGTGTGCAAAGGTTAAGGACCTTTTAAGGGTCAAATTTTGGAAGAAAGCACAAGAAGTGAATAGGAATATTTTTAGAAAAATATTCAAGTTTGAAGTCTCTAGAATTTCAAAGGGTGCAGGGAGAGTGATAGAGGTCAATGTTTTCAAGTGACAAAGCTCAGGAGGGAGAGCACGAGTGCCAGCAGGGCATGAGAAACCATCTAGAGGAACAAAGAGTTGACACCCTTTGAACTTTAATCATTTCAAGCTCAGGAGGTGCAATGCGAGTAGAGGCCAAGCAAACAACCCTGCTCGAGGAGATCAAGGGTTGTAGCCTTTGAATTTTATCGAAGAATCCTTCACTAGAAGTGTTGTTGATATTAATCCTAAGGCTCAAAGAATAATGTTAGGCATCAATAGTGTTTAAAGAAAATGCTTTTAAAGAGTGTTTTTCCTACCTTCATTTTTATGAGAAATGATCCTTAAGTGAAATTAATATTAGGACAGTACAGAGGTTGTATTTCGTTATCTCAGTCGCAATTATAATATAAAATGGTGTGGAAAAGAGTTACATGTTAAACAAAGTCAGGCATCAATTACATATGAGTCTCATCGTGTTTGCAGTGGAAGAAAAGTAGAGAACACACCCTTGAACATGATATAAAATGAAGTAATTCACGTAGATCACAAGTCTTGTTTTACTCACAGTAAATACAGAGGAAAAATTGTTTACCAAATGAATTGTTGGTATAACATGATCACAATAGTTGTAATACTAAATTGCAATCAATCGCTCTTCAAGGAATTACATAAAGAAATTCGGGAAAATGGAAACACAAAGGAAACACATAACTCAAATTGAACGAAAATTAGAATCTATGTCTGCACTTGTATTAATACTCAAAAATAGAGTTTCTCTATTACATTCAGCAAGAAGCAGCCCCATATAGATCTTAAATCTATGTATTTATACAAAATCCGTCACAACTGAAAACTGTTGGACTTCTTACAATATTTAACTAAAAATAGCATGCATCTAAATAAAACAATACCGTGTAAATTTTGATGAGTTTCATTGGCGCTCTCCTCTGTCTCTTCGTCTTCTAGTAGAAGCGCTCCTTCTCTTTAATCCTTTGGGCTGGGTACACATGTCATTAAGGTCACCTTAATCATTTAGCATATTGTCTTGGATGTTTTAATTTCATTTCCATATGTCACTTCAGATATATTCAGTGAGGCAATGAATCACAGTCGAAGTCATGGGGTGATGATAATCAGATGAATGACGCAGCATTGGCTCATCAAGGGATGGATAATGGACACATGGAAGAGTAACAATCTATGGAAAGAATGATGTGGGAACAAAAGTGATAATGAAGTGGGATAAGTGGAGGTTAGAATGTGGGTGGATGAGGTAAGTGACTGTTGGAGGGTGAAAGGTAGAGAGGGCAGAAAGAAAGGACAATGTGCACTTTTTCTCACTTGCTCCCGACTATGCTTGCTTTTTCATGTTCAATGCATTGGGTGCATCTATCCACCCATGCCACCAGGAACCTTGAGCGATCAATATTTTCATTTACCTTGAAAGCGAATAATTTCCTTTTTATTTGAGGCAACTTTTCTTGTATCTTATTGACCTCTTGGACTATGGCCTGAAACTGCGAACTTGGATTAACTAGCCATTTATTGATTTTAAGAAGATCAATCTGGCTCATTTCTTGAATGGTTTCCAAAGTTTCTTCTTTGTTCTTTCTGGAATTCTGCTGGTTCATTTCTATCTCAATTTTCCTTAGGGCTTCTTAGATATTTCTTCCCTCAAACTCAATCAACTTTTTTTTTAGTGATGATAATGCCTCAAGACAAGCTTCTTTCACTTCTTTGGCATATTTCTTGCCTTCTTCCAGATTTGTTTCCCATACCTTTAGGGCCACCTCACCTCTTAATTGTTATGAATAAGAGAGAAGAGGAAAATCGGGGATGTTAGCTTTCTACATCAATATGAGGACTTCTTGAAACTTAGACTGGGTTGAGCAAGCCTCTTTTTCCTTTACATAGATATCCTTTAGGGAAAGGTCCACTACATGATAAAATTTCTAGATGGCATCTATCTTCAGAAAAAGATCCCGCTTTGCAACTTCTAGCTTCTCATTGATTTCCAAGGATTTCATTTTGAAGGCCAAGATGTCTATCGTGGTACCTTCAGTTAGGGACAATATGGATTGCAGTTGTTCTATCAATTTGTCATGCTGAGTGACCAAACCTTGGTTGGTTTGTGAACTCTGATGGAGTTGCTCAAGGGTAGCCTGAAGCTGTTGAATCTGCTACCGATCACTAGCCCTAAGTTGCTCGAAATCCTGACTCATTATGTTCTTGATAGTCTGCTATGCAGTATATATCTAGCTTTGGAAGTGTTCCACCAATAGGCAGTTTTGTCGCAGTTGTTTGGTCAAATTGTCCATTGACCATTGATTGGTTGTGGAAAAAGCACCTAATGAACCCGCAACTTCCTTTGCAAATACTGGACCGTCCTAATCATTCCCTTCATACACCAGTCTTTTCCTTTTAGTTATCACTCCATCCTTTTGGTGAGATTCTCTTTTCACGATGGATTTTCATTTCTTACTAAAAAAGAAATTTGAAGGAGGCATCTCTTCGGGAAAAATGGGAGTAAGATCACCCACAAAAGTGATTTTGGAAATAGGATTTCTGAAGCTAGTCTATAGAGGGGTTAAGGATGTAATGGGAGAGGGAACTTCGGTGGAATGTTGATGTCTTGTTATACTGGGGGTGCCAACAGGAGTTGCTGGTGTTGAATGAGAGACAATTTGTCCTAGATTCATGAAGGCCTCGAACCGTGCTATCACTTGTGGATCATTTAACCCTGATAGTGACATTCTTATCTCCTTAAATAATACCTCTGGGATTTTGGGGACCATTTCGGCTTTGGGTTTAGTGGTGGAGCTCGGATCAGACTTTGTAGACTTAGCTTCCTGTGAAGGAGGCTTGGTTATTGATTCTCCTTGTAGTATATTTGGTAGAATGTTCCGCTTATGTTTATGAAAGCTGAGGAAACCAACTTATTGGCCTAGGGGCAGGGTCAAGAATCTGTCTTGGACTTTCTCATAAGATATCACCCCTCTGAATATTTTGTCATACAGAGAATTCTCATGCATGTACCGCTTCATGTTGAATTGAGCCATATGAATTTCCACTTTTTTATGTGGATCGTGTTTCTTGAACTCAATGTCAACCAATTTAACATCCTCTAGATCTGCGGCCTCAAATTTAGAGTGGACAAAATCTAATAACGTAAACATGCCAAATTGAATGGGGAAAGTCAGCCATACCTTTTTCTGAGCCGCTTTGAGCTCCTTGTTGATACCTCTCACCACTATCTGGTATGCCACTTCTCTGCACACCAGCTTGTTAGGTAAAAATTGTGGGAGAGCATGAGGGGGAACCAAGCAACCAAAAACTCTGATGTAGGAGAAATTCTCCTCAATGAACGAATCTGCGATCTTGCCTAGGTTTCCCATAATCCTCTCTGAAATTCGAGGAAGTGGGTGACCATAAATGGCTATGTGAACAGGTATTACGACATTGTGACAGATTTCATAAAAGAAATCCTTAACTTTCTCTTCCCATAACTTGGAGTGATAAAAATGAATGGGCTCTGAAATGGCCGGGGTCCAACTCAAGTTCTTTAATGGGAAAGGGGACATAAAACATATGACATCCATAACATATGAAAACATGTAGAAAGGGGCACACTGCCCTTTTGATTTTTCTTTTTTATAATCATCGATTTCCTTGGCCAAATTATCCGATAAAATTTTGGCCCAATTAAAAGTGTAACCCTCGGCTACCTCATTCATGATGGATACCCATTCCACAGAGAAGTGCGTAGGGCTCTTCTTCCTGAACATACGACAGAGCATCATGGCTACATACACCATATGAGCATCTAAATATGTCGTGGAATACATACCATGAGCGTCGGTTCTGAATTTCTCTGGATGTCCCCATCGGGTCCTAATTATATCGTGACTGCTCCTGACATATTGGACAAATTCGTTTCTCTCAAACTCTAGAATGAATGCGGCATTGTAAGTATATTTAGGAGTAGGAGATAGTTTATACATTACCTGTAGATGTTCTGGTCGAAAAGAGCCTATGGAAAACTGCTGGTGGTTGATCATGCTCCTGGTCTGGACGTCAACATGTTCCAAGGCCCAGCTTATCATATCGTTATAAGGCATGAGTCTCGGTCGTGCAACTATCTTGTGTAGCTCTAACTTTGCTATGTGTCTAAGCTTAGCTGCTTGAGATTCATCTTCTTCTTTGGCAGAGTCTTCCGTCCAGTTGATGATTTCACGCTCCAGGATCTCAAAAACTTGTGTCCAAGTTCTAATGGTGTTTGTGGCTCGCGGAGTTGTGTCCGACAGAATGTATGCATTCGGGATTGAATCTTCGCTTGCTGCATCAATATTTTTTGCCATTTTTAGTGGTGCCATAATCTCTAAGGAAACAGAGTGAGGTTCCCTATTGCATTGAAAGTCCATGAGTTTTTCAATAGATAAAACTGCTAATTGCAAAAGGTGAAAATGATTTCGAAATTGAAGTGCTTTTATTCAAATAAGAGCTTATTGATTTTCGTATAGATTTGTTGATGAGGAATTTATTACCCTCAATAGAATTGACTACCTGGCGATCCACAATCTTCGTTCAAAATCATTACCTTTAATTGATCATAAATGACATTGATACTTTGACGATTCGCGTTCGGGAGCTTTGGATGTGATAGGGTGGAAGTCTCTCGAATCCTGAATCCACAGAGTAGTTAATCTTTGAATAATCATTTTTACAACTTAATTAACCATGTTTTAAAACATTGAATTAACTTCAATTGTTTCGAAAGTTCAGACTTCAGGGGCTTTGAAAATAGCACAAGGGAGGTTCCCCGAAATCCAAAATTGCGAAGTAAATAATTACGAGTAATATTCCTTAAGTCTTAATTAATTGGGTTTAACTTTCTATATTAGATGTTTCATTAATTTCTTTTTACTCTTTGAAATGTCCAATGCTTCGGCATTTGAAACTTTGGTGATTTGTGAACTCACTCTTTGTTAAACTCTCGAAGGGTCATATTCTAGAGTGACATGGTAGGATTGGCGTTATTCTAGATGACGTGTGAAGAAGAGATAGGTGCCACATGTCACTCAAGAGAATGTGAATTATCTAATGGAAACTTCAAAAATAAGTGCCACGTGTCAGCTTATAAAAGATTTAAAAGACACGTGTCATATGACTTGTGTTTGTGAGCTCTTTAGAGTTTATCACGGACTATAATTTTTGGGTTTCGGGGTTATCGTTTAAACTTATGGGAACATCCGAAGCGCGGGGCTCCGAAACAACCGTTAGGGATCTATTCTTTAAAACTCGGGCGGCTCCAGAACTACGAGGATTATTAGGATTGCTTGATTAAATAAGGGAAATCATCAACAACGGATAATGTATGTGCTTTATTATTGAATGACAACCAACAAATTTGATTTATAATTGAAAGGCTACCTTGTGTAAAATTTTATTCTTAATAAGGCAAAAACTATAAACTCAAAAGTTCAAAATTGTGTGTGTTCCAACATAGGCTCCATCCGGGGATTGTGGCTCCCTGTGAGGCATGGAAGAACAATAGACCAAGCACCTTTATTGGGTAAATGGAGTCATTATTTCTTTTTGAGAAATATTTTCCATTTTTACTCAAGAATTATTCATTCATAAAAGAACGAACTTAACCAAATCTCGAAGTCAGTCTGAGTATCAAAATAGATTTAATTGAAGTATCAGACTCAGACTGACTTCATTTGCATCAAGGTTAAGCATATGTAACCGTTTATTTTAGGGAGTCCCTAGTTGGTTCAGAGTGTAAATATGACCGGAAATAGAGATAGAAGACAAAGTATGTTATATAGGTATGTATGACAACCTTGCAAATATCATAGACATTGCTTCACTGCCAGTGAGCCTGTTCAGTACCTTGGTGAAGTTGTCCACTTCTCCCATTGAATTTCCTTTCACCACTTCAATCAGTACTTTCTATACTTTATTGAGATGAGGGCAATCATTATATGAATTTCCTTTCATCTCTCTTCTGGACTAGATGGGGGCAATCAAATTATGAATTTCCTTTCACCATCTATCTTATAATTTTAATATTTTGAAGTGGGGGCAATCCATCTTTTTGTCACGCAACAAATGATATCTATTTAATTTTTTTGAAAAGAATGCCTGTCAACGATTTTTGAGAATACTTTGAAACTCACTCTCTTCCAATTTTCAATACACCTTCGACTATAAGGGGGAATTTATGGGAATATTAATCTTTCCAGGCATTAACCTTGAGAAAATTACTCAATTTAAAGTTCGATAAAAGAGCTAAAAATGTTAGGATTATCCTAGACATACTTTTTCAATTGAAATCCAAGGAGGATAAAGATTTTCGCCTAACCTTGTTTTGAAAAGATGTTTTTGAGTTCCCAGAGTCAAGGTGAGTTTCCTTCTTTTTATGAAGATTAAGCAAGAGTAAAGGAAATCTAAAGTGGGTAAGAACTTAGGGATAGAAAAAGTAACTAAAGGAGAATTCGAGAGTCCTGACACAAAAATTTCAATCCCACATAAGTTTATGTATTTAATTCAAAATTCCTTCTAGCTTGTTTATTATTATCTTATTTTCGATTCAGAGATGGCCTTAAAATTCATCAATATGATCCCTTAAGTTGTAATTTTATACTTCTCTGATTTTTTAGGTCAGGTGACAACACTATTATGAGTGAAGCTTCCTTCCCATTTGTTTCAAGAATTCCTTAAAAAATCTTATTTGAACTAGAAAGGTAGGAACTCATGCCTCGTTTTCCTTCTGAACTTTCAATCATGCAGATCATTAATTCATCACCTGTTTTGAGAGGAACCAAATGTTTTGAAAAATGAGTGTCAGATTTTGATGCATCCTCACCTCTCGTTTAATAGTAAGTATTATGCACAGGAATGAAATGTGAAATGTTAAAAAATTCCATAGAATAGAGATGGTATGTGATACATATGCTTTCATATTCATCTTTGATGATGTCAAGTAAACATGATTTATTTACAACAAACGATAAAATGACTTGGATAATTTACAAAATAAAAGCAAGATTGCAAATTGAAAAAGAAAACGAATGTCAACCCAAACCGATATATACAATGGGAATCCGAAATATGACTATTGCATGAAGTGTTTTAAGTAACACTCATTGATAGGAGCATCAAGTATTTCTCCATCGAGATTTTCCAGTAAGAAAGAGTTATTTCCCTCAGCAGCTGCAATCTTGAATGGTCTAAACTAGAGATGATCGAACTTGCCATGTTTCCTTGCATATTCTTTTCTAGCATCCCCTTTTTAGAACTAGATCTCCAGGAAGAAACTCCCTGTCTTTAGCCTTTTTATTGAAAAGGGCCTTCATATTATCTTGGTACTTCTGAAGTTTATCATCTACTTCTGCTCTATTTTGCTGAACTTCGATGATTTGATTCATCCTTATTGTAACGTCGTTTGGCTCTTCATTTTCATCTTGCCAGAGTTTCATCACAGGAAGAACAAGATTGATAAGAAGGACAACGTCAGTACCATAAACCAATTGAAAAGGGGACATACCTATTAATTTTTTGGTGCTGATTCCGTTCACCCATAGGGCATATTTTAGGTGGATGTGCCAAATTTTTTTATTTTCCGTCAACACTTTTTTTATTATAGTCATTAGGCTCTTGTTAGACGATTCAACCAATTCATTTCCCTGAGGATAATAGGTTGTAGAATTACCTAACACAATGTTGTATTTTTGGCATAAATCAATCATTTCCATAGACTTAAAATCTTGAGCATTGTCAGTGAATATTTTCCGAGGACAACCAAATCTCGATAGGATGTTTTCTTCCAGGAATTTTATTACTACCAAATCCATAGCATTCTGAGTTGGAATGGCTTCTACCCATTTCGTGAAATAATCGGCAGCGGTTAAAATCAATCTATGTTGAGCACTTGATTGCGGATGGATTTCTCCGATGAAGTCTAGGTCCCATTGTTGAAAAGGAGATTCAACTTTAATTGGGATTAAAGGTAGGGCATGGAGTTTTTTCTTGCCAGCGAACAATTTGCACGAATTACAAGCTCCGGCCCTTGTGTTCACATTGGTAAATAACTTTGGCCAGTAATATCCAACCCTTAAAATCTTGTAGGTCATTGATTTCCATACATGGTTTCCTCCACACACTCCTTCATGGAACTCATCGATGACGCCTTATGTTTCAGATTCTATCAAGCAACCTAACAAAAAACCTAGAGGGTCTTTCCAGTACAACTGGCCATCAATACTACAATATTTAATTGTGTGTAGTTTTAAAGTCCTTTCTTTTGAAGGAGTCATGTCGTTCAGGCACTGAAGGGTAAGGAGGTATGTAAAAATATCACGATACCGGGTAGAGGAAGAAAAATTATCTTCAATCCGAATCGTAGGCGCCTGATCGTAAATTTCCTCTATATCCAGGGGAGATTCGTGTAATTCGAGGTTATTTATCCCGAGCGCTCTGAAATTTGATTCGACTAACATCTTCTCCAGGCCTTGACCCTTGACTAGCTTGGTTGGTTTCACTTCTAGATCAAACTCTTGGATTTTAGTCGACCATTGACCTCTTCTTCCATCATTGTTTGGTTGAACCAAGATGTCTTTGATAGCATTTGTTGGCACGTAAGCAATTATTTTGGAATGCAATACATATGTTCTAAAGGCCTTGAGATCCTTCACCATTGCGTGAGTTTTCTTCTCAAGTATATTGTATCTTAATTTTGCATCCCTGAGGCTTTTGTTGAAGAAGGCTATTGGTTGCTCGAATCCTTCTGCGTTCTTTTGCAGGAGTACCACTGCAACAATATGTTCAGAAGCGAATGAGAAGATTAAGAATTCCTTTGTATAGTCAGGACTTTATAGCACTAGTGATTCCCCTATAGATTTCCTGACGCACTTGAAATATGCTTTAGCTTCTGTGGTACATTTCACTTCGATGTCCTTCTTCAACAAATCTGTAATCATTTTGATTATTTTAGCAAAGTTGGAAATAAATCTTCTCAAAAAGTTGATCTTTCCTAAAAACAATTGAATTTATTTTCTGTTCCTAGGGATATTAATCATGTCAATAGCCTCAACTCTCTTAGGATCAACCTTGATTCCTTATTTTGACACTATATGGCTCAAAAGCTTACCTTCTTGCATAACAAAATGTGATTTCTTGGGATTAAGAGATAAATCGAATTTTCTGCATTTTTCGAAGGTTTGTCTGAGGTGTAGCAAATGTTCTACATCAAAGTTCGAAAAAATCATCAAATCATCAATATAAATAACAACAAATTTGTCTCTCTCACCGATGAACACGATATCCATTGCTCTCTAGAAAGTGGCTCCTGCATTCATCAAACCAAATGACATTTTATCGTACATAAAGGCTCCCCACGGAGTGGTAAACGCAGTCTTTTCTCTGTTGTCTTCATGGACAATGATTTGATTATATCTAGAAAAACCATCAATCATGGAAATCCTGTTAGCTCCAACTACCTTCTCTAGAACATGATCCATTTTTGGGAGCGGGTAGTTGTCTTTAAGGGACGACCGATTTAAGTTTCTAAAATCAACACAAATCCTTATTTTCCCATTTTTCGTTCTAACGGGGACCAAATTCACTACCCATTCAAATTACCTAAGTGGAATGATGATTTTTGCATCGAGAAGTTTTTTAACTTCCCTTTCTATCATGGTAGGAGAATAGGGTTTATTTGTCTGAGTTTCTGCCTGAAAGGTTTAAAACCATGTTTTAAAGGAATCTTATGTTCAATAATAGAGGTATTATAAGTTTTCAGATCATCATAACTTACTCTTCATTTGGGTCAGAAGGTATTTTGATATCTTGACCATTTTGGGATCTTCATTAGTTCCTACATTACAGTCTTCAACTTCTTTAGGTTGAGGTCATAAGGTAGACTTTAAAGGTATGTCATCCTGGTCAAAAAATCTTTCTAAGGGGATCAGGCCTTTGGGAATCTGATTGTTCTTATGCAAGAGTATGCGGTGATTTACAATATTGTCTTGGAATTTCTCTGGGTTTTCCCCTTCCTCCATAATCCAAGCATGATCATTTTGGTTTTCCTGATCTATGTGAGTTTTAGAAAACTCGTTAATCCTTTCCAGGAACTATTTGATTTTTTCGTTGTCTTCAAACACTTTCCAGTGTTGAACATTGTTCGGTATCAAGGGTCTATGTCTCATCTCGATGTGATACTTCAGTTTCAAGACAATAGGCAGTATGAAGGTTGCAACAACCTTAGCCAAGGAATCAACTTGTTTATTCTCCATCCTGGGTATAGAGTGAATATTAAAGGACAAGAAGAAGTTCTCTATAATATCCTAGGCACAATTCCTATAGGATCTCAACCTTGGATGCTTAGCTTTATACTGTTGTTTTACTTGTTTTACAATAATCTCTGCATCACCGTAAACTATTATATGTTCGATTTTTAGCTTCCTCGCAGCTTCCAATCCTAAAACCAGAGCTTCATATTCATAGACATTATTCATATAACCAACCTCCCATTGTAATCTATAAGAAAAGGGGATAACATACTCGTCACCTGGTGCCATGAATAAAACTCCAGATCCTGCTCCTTCGCAGGATGAGGCACCATCAAAGAACATATTCCACATTCCTTCTCTAACATTTACATTTTTCTTTGTCGTTTCTATTTTTTTATTTTCTTCCTCTGTACATTCTTCAAAATCGTGATCTATAGATAATATACAATTTCCTAAATCTTGATCAGCAACACAGTCTGGGTAATTATTGGGGTTTTGAGGGTCACTTACAATATACGCTAGTCTAGTTTCTTTGTACAGTTGTGTGAATTGCCCACCAAAAATTGGGATTGTAGCGTAAGTCATGTCTAGCTGAACTGATCCTCCTAACTTGACACCCAAAGACCTAGATAAGCACGTCGTACTTGGAAGGGACATCAACAACAAGCACATCCATAAGGATACTTTTCACAGGGATCTGAGCAAGATTTACTACCAAATATTTAATCATACCTAGACACTTAACCTTTTTAGAATCAAACAAGTGCAAGTCTTGATAAGGTCTGGTAATCTCGAGGCCTAATTTTTTCATGATAAATTTAGGCATCAAATTATGAGAGGCCTCAGAGTCCAACATGCAATTGTGGACTAAATGGTCGTGCACAATTAGTGTGATATAGAATGGAGCAACATAATCCTTATTGTTTTCAATGTGTGGACATAACATAATTGTAAGTTTTTCGTCCTTCAGATTAATAACGTCAGCTTGACTTTCAAAATTAGAAAAATTTATCGCTTTAGTGATCTGTTTTTTATAAATCGGGTTTTTTGCAAGTTCAACTAGAGGCATTGGGATTTTAATTTTATGAATTTCATTTTCCAAATTGAAACCTACAATTTTTTTCTCGATTTCCTTTGATGCAGACCCCCCCCTTCTCCCCTCAGGAGCTGTTGTCCTCCCGGTCAAGGATTGATTAATTTACTGAGTTGGATCGACTCTTCGAGTCTTTGCTAGACCCCAAATCCACTTACATAGGCCCTTCCTCCAAATGCACAAGTCGTATGGCACCCGTGGGACCTCTCCTGAGCGTTGTTCAAATCTCAATGCCTGGCAGGCACTAGCTCTTCTCTGGCTAAGCCCCTTCCTTCATATGAGCATGGACTGTGACCATGGGCTAGCTCCCTTCACGACTTTGCGCCTTAGAAATTTTGCGAGTTTCCTGCTCCCCTTTCTTGATTTTCGAATCGGTGATAGCTTCATGCGTTAGACTCCTTCTTTGATGTGACCACAAGTTATGACTGTGGGCTAGCTCCCTTCACGATTTTCCGAAATCTGAATCCGCAAAATCCTTGGATCGGATCAACGATCCTCGATGGTCCACAACTAATGACTAAGGTCTCTCTCGCTAACTCAGACCTCACGAGTTCTCTCTTCTCCCGACTCTGCTTCTCCTACCTCCAACTTCTCAATTTTTGAACCCACTCATGTCAGATCAATGGTCCACGACCCTCCATGATCCAACAATCCAGATCTACCCTTCGCGTTTTGGAACTTCGTGTTTCACGAAGTTGGGAAATAGCTCACCTCCTTTCTCCCGATTTCTGATTTCCCAAAATCCACTTACGTCAGATCGACAGTCCGCGACCCTCCATGATCCAATGGTCCAGATCTCCTCTTCGCGTTTTGGGACTTTGTAAGTCCGATCTCCTGTTCACTTAAAGGATTTAAAGTCTGTGCACTTACCTCTGGATCTAATGACAGTTGGTCCAAGCGCTCAGATCTAACGCCCGAGATCTGTTCTCCTCCTCTACGCGCTCATTCCTTCTATTTGGACTCTGATCCAATGATCCAGATTCTTCACAGTGCTCGATCCAATGACCACTGTCACTCCTCCTACTAAGATTTCACCTTCTTCTTACTTGGAAGAATGTCTATGTGTCAAAGGCTGCGACCTTTGATCTTTCCCCTGTGAACTCGAATACTTTGGGCCTTGTCTGCACTTCTTAAAATGCTATCTCTCCTGAGCTTTGGGAACGAAATCGAACCTCGGCCCTGGTGCACGCTTGTGCTATTTCTTCCGATCTTGTCTGTGACTCGGACCTTGAAGTGTCTCATCCTTCTGCTCCCCTCTGCTAAAATTTTGTGCACAAAGGCTCTATCCCTCTTGAGATTTTTCTCGCTCGAATCTCTAAGGGTCTCGATCCTTCTACATCCTTCAAAGGACTTTCTGGTGCCCTCCCGACACGTTTTGTGCTCGACATCCTGATCTTTCGAACTTGAAACTAGTTCTCTCCTCCGCACACTCCTTGTGCTTGACGACCTTCAACTGGATGTCTTTCAACACTTTGTATGAGTGTTGTCCCAGTGCACTCCTTGGACAAGTCTTCCTCCAGAGTATTCAACAACTCTGTATCACCATGAGCTTCAACTGCTCGGACCTCAAAGGTCTTTTTCCCTTTTTCTCCTTGAAGGGATATAAGTGCCCTCTTGGCAACTTATGCTCAAGCACTCCTTGCTGAGCTGATAGAGTGTTCAATAAATCTATGAGTATCTTCCTCTTATACCCTTTTCCTTGAACTCAACAGAGAGTTCTCCTAGTGCACACTTGCACCTGCTCGATGCCCACCTGACAGAGCTCTACAGAGTTCTCAGTGGCTCTGTCTCTCTATGCTTCCTCTGCACAGTTTCTCCTCTAAGGTATTCAACAACCTTGAGGCTCCTCTTGAGTCTGTGAATTCCTCTGGTGTGCCCTCTTGATACATTCTTCTCTAACTCGGAAGAGTTCAGATGCACACTCCTTGTGCTAGCTACAGAGTTTCCAATGCTCTATTGTGCACTCCTTGCACAACCTAAAGAACCCAGAAGCAATTTTAGAAAACTCACAAATAGATAATTCTATCTATCAATGTAGATGAAATCTATCCTAAGAATCTACAATATACATTCATATAAACGCACAGGTGACATTCATTCATAGGCATATAAACACACACATAATCATATGTAGGAAAAAATGCTCTTTTTCATTAACATGAATGTTCGATTACAATATGTGCAGGCTAGACTGTAACATAGTCTTAGTTCCCTCTCTAAACAAATTATTATACCTCCTATTCAATAACAATACTCCTCCAACAACCTCATTTGGGCATGCCATGCCTCTACCTATACAGGAAGGTTCCTAGGGTTCCCTCTGACTACCTCTCCTATCGAAATAACAACTAACAACTACTCAAGCTCTGTTACATTCAAGACTAAGAGAGAAACTTCCAGATCTCTCACTATCCTTCAGTTTCCCGAGCGTTTATCTCTCCTTCAATCATCTGTTCAAAACAAATCTACAAGAAAAAACTAGCTTTTAGATTCCAAATAGTTAAAAAGGCACGATGAGTTTCCCCTCCACGTGGACTTGCTGACGATGCTCCTGCATCAGGTTTGAACTTCTACTTCCATATTTTCTGGCTTCTTAGTTTGCATTGTTCTTGCTTCAACTTGCTTTGTTCAGGTAGCTTGTGTTTCAGTCGATGGTTTGGTAATTGCTGCCTCATTCGCTTTACTTTGTGATAAAATCTTTTTTGGTGGAACATTTGTAGAAATTTTCTCTCTGGGCCTTAAATCATACTTATGTTGAAGTTCGACCATTATTGAGTCGGCGAGACTTTGATACATAGAGTCCCCCAGATTGTTGATGTTTTCTTCATCATTGAACAAGGATTATAGGCCTAAATATTTCTCATAATCTTGTTTGGTTAAGTGTGGCTCAAGATCATCACCGCTAAGGTTGTTTAGATCTTCTTCTAACTCTTCATAATCTTGTGTTTCATCCCTCTGCATGCAATTTTCAGTTTTAAACAGAGCTTGGATCTTTTGATCTTCATTTTTTACTTGTCTTTGTTGTATCTGAGGGTTAGGGTTTCTCCTGAATTGATTCCTAACGTATGGATCAGGTTTGGCTTGATCTAATTCCATCCTCAAAATTTTGTTTGATAAATCTTTAATAATATTGTCCATTTCATCCATTTTTTCTTCTGCGGACTTCCCAAATCTAGAGGGCCCTGCCTGTTCTTTGAAATGCTTAGGTTCTTTGGCTCCCATCTCAACCTTAGTTTTTAATTTCTCGGATGCCATCATATTGGACTCAATTTCTATGGCATCATCTTGCATTCCTGATAAAGTGGTAGATATCCTTTCTCTTAAGAGTAGGGAAAAGTCGAAATCAAAAGCCTCTACAAAAGTTACTTTCGCAACTGATTGAGAAGGTTTGACTTCGACTGGGATTTTTTGAACCATCTTATTGAACCTATGAATAAATTCAAGGACTGATTCAGAAGTCTTCTTCCTCAAATCCACGAATTCGGTTAAATAATAAAGATGGTCCTTTTTCTCGCCCCACTATCTTAGGAAGACATTTTTTAGGTCGTCATATGATCGTATGGAACCTACTAGGAGTCCTCTGAAGAAAGTCCTCACTTGTCCTTTGAAGGTCTGTACTAATAGCCTTGAGTAAACGTCCTCGTGCTCAATGCCAATGATATCAATGAACTGATCGAAAAAGGATATATGTTATGTTGCGGTTAGATCTCCTTCTCCCATGAATTTGGGGAGGTTCTTCATGTAATTTTCAGGCAAATCATGCAGGACAACATGAAGGACCAAGGGGGCATATCTAGCAGCTACCTTGGAAAAAATTCTAAGGGGTTGATCTTGTCCACCAGCTCCTGTACCTCTGGTGCCACCAGCATCAGAACCTCCAGCACCAGCCATTGGAAGTCTAGGAGATGGACTTTGAGGGCTAAAAAAGGGATTTTCAAAAACTTCGAGGGACTGAACTGCTAACCTTTCGACTACTTAGGGATGTGGCGAATGAAGTTCGGGAAAAGGATCGCGAGGAGATGAAAGATCTATATGAGGAGGAAAAGGGAACTTGAGCTGGGTTCCTCAGGTTTACCATATGTACATAAAGGAGAGGCAATAGGGGATGAATCCGGGTATATAAAATACTCTTTAGGATTCTGGGAAACATAAACTTTTACCTCAGGAAAGGAGAGAATTGGAAGAGTGTTAATGACAATGGTAATTGAAGGAGATCCTTTGTCCTCACTGTTAAAAGTATATGTCGGGTCAATCTCAACTTTTATCTCGGGAATAATTGCCTCTGGGGTTTCGATTTTAACCTCAGGTTTACTTATTGATGCCTCTGCAAAATGAATTTGTTCAAATCTTTCTTTAGGGGTTAGTTCTTTAGTGTGAACCTTAGCATTATCTTGTGTAATTCTGGGTTGATAGAACTTACTTGCTGATGCAGTAGACTGTCTGAGATATCCCTTTGGTTTCAACAACCTTTTGGGATTTGACATTGGTGTAGTATGCTTATCGTCTAGGTTTTTCTTGGTATTTTTTCGACCGAATGTCAGTTTTCTCTACTGTGGAGTCACCAGGTAAAAATAAAGTAATCCTTACTTACGTATTCAACCTTTGTTCACCATCAAAGACCGAAATTTACCTTGTTGTTCTCTTTGGGAAAATGATTTTATTTCTTTGTCCCCGACAACGACGCCAAAAAGATGTTTTTCCTGAGATTAATCCTAAGGCTCAAAGAATAATGTCAGGCATCAATAGTGTTTACAAAAAATGTTTTTAAAGAGTGCTTTTCCTACCTTCAGTTTTATGAGAAATGATCCTTAAGTGAAATTAATAATAGGACAATACAAAGGCTGTATTTCGTTATTTGAATCACAATTATAATATCAAATGGTGTGGAAAAGAGTTATAAAATTGTTAAACAAAGCCATGCATCAATTACAGATGAGTCTCACCTTGTTTGTAGTGGAAGAAAAGTAGAGAACGCACCCTTGAACATGATATAAAATGAAGTAATTCACACAGATCGCAGGTCTTGTTTTACTCACAGTAAATACAGAGGAAAAACTATTTACCGAATGATTTAATGGTATAACATGATCATAGTAGTTGTAATACTAAATTGTAATCAATTGCTCTTCAAGGAATTACATAAAGAAATTCAGGAAAATGGAAACACCGAGGAAAAACATAACTCAAATTGAACGAAAATTAGAATCTCTTTCTGTACTTGTATTAATACTCAAAAATAGAGTTTCTCTATTACATTCGGCAAGAAGAAACCCCATATAGATCTTAAATCTATGTATTTATACAAAATCTATCACAACTGAAAACCATTGGACTTCTTACAATATTTAACTAAAAATAACATGCATCTAAATAAAACAACATCGTGTAAATTTTGATGAGTTTCATTGGTGCTCTCCTCTGTCTCTTCATCTGTTGGTAGAAGTGATCCTTCTCTTTAATCCTTTGGGCTGGGTACACATGTCATTAAGGAAACCTTAATCATTTAGCATACTATCTTTGACGTTTTAATTTCGTTACCATATGTCCCTTCGGATATATTCGGCGAGGCAATGAATCACAACCGAAGTCATGGGGTGAGGATAATCAGACAAATGACACATCATTGGCTTGTTAAGGAATGGATAATAGACACAAGGAACAGTAACCGTTTATGGAAATAATGATGTGGGAACAAATGTGTGATGATGAAGTGGGATAAGTGGAGGTTAGAATGCGGGTGGACGAGGTAAGTGACTGTTGGAGGGTGAAAGATAGAGAGGGTGAAAGGAAAGGACATTGTGCACATTTTCTCACTTTCTCCTAGATATGATTGCTTTAACATGTTCAATGCATTGGGTACATCTATCCACCAATGCCACCACGAACCTTGAGGGATCAGTGCTTTAATTTAACTTGAAAGTGAATAATTTCCTTTGTATTTGAGGAAACTTTTCTTGTATCTTGTTCACCTCTTAGACTGTGGCCTGAAACTGTGAACTTGGATTAACTAACCATTTATTGATTTTAATAAGATCAATCTGTCTCATTTCTTGAATGGCTTCCAGAGTTTCTTCTTTGTTCTATCTGGAATTCTGTTGGTTCATTTCTATCTCAATTTTCCCCAAGGCTTCTGAGATATTTCTTCCCTCAAACTCAATCATCTTTTTGTTTAGTGATGATAATGCCTCAAGACAAGATTCTTTCACTTCTTTGGTAGATTTATTTCCTTCTTCCAGATTTATTTCCCAGACCTTTAGGGCCATCTAACCTCTTAATTGTTTCGAATAAGAGAGAAGAGGAAAATCAGGGACATAAGATTTCTGCATCAATATGAGCACTTCTTGAAACTTAGACTGGGCTGAGCAGGCCTCTTTTTACTTGACATAGATATCCTTTAGGGAAAGGTCCACTGCTTGATAATATTTTTGGATGGCATGTACCTTTAGAAAAATATCCTGTTGGGCAACTTCTAGCTTCTCATTGATTTCCAACGCTTGCGTTTTGAAGGCCAAGATGTATATCGTGGTAGCTTCAGTTAGGGCCAATATGGATTGCATTTGTTCTATAAATTCATCACGCTGAGTGACCAAACCTTGGTTGGTTTGTGAACTTTGATGGAGCTGCTCAAGGTTAGCCTGAAGATGTTGAATTTGATGTCGATCACTAGCCCTTAGTTGCTCAAAATCCTGACTCATTATGTTCTTGATAGTCTGTTATGCAGTATATATATGGCTTTGCAAGTGTTCCACCAATAGGCACTTCTGTCGTAATTTCTTGGTCAAATTTTCCACTGACCATTGATTGGTCATGGAAAAAGAACCTAACGAACCTGCAACTTCCTTTGCAAATACTGGACCGTCCCGATCATTACCGCCATACACCAGTCTTTTCCTTTTAGTTATCACTCCATCCTTTTGGTGATATTCTATTTTCACGATGGATTTTTTGTTTCTTACTAAAAAATAAATCTGAAGGAGGCATCTCTTTGGGAAAAATGGGAGTAAGATCACCAAAAAAAGTGATTTTGGAATTAGGATTTCCAAAGATGGTCTATAGAGGGGTTAAGGATGTAATGGGAGAGTCAACTTCAGTGGAATGTTGTTTTCTTGTTGTACTAGGCATGCTAGCAGGAGTTGTTGGTGTTGAATGAGAGATAATATGTCCCAGATTCATGAAGGCCTCGAACCGTGCTATCACCTGTGGATCATTTAACCTTCATAGTGATGTTCTTATCTCCTGAAATAGTAGCCTTGGGATTTTGGGGACCCTTTCAGCTTTGGGTTTAGTGGAGGAGCTCAACTCAAGCCTTGTAGACTTAGTTTCCTATGAAGGAGGCTTGGTTATTGATTCTCCTTGCAGTATCTTTGGTAGAATGTTCCGCCTGTGTTTCCAAAAGCTGAAGAAACCAACTTATTGGTCTGGGGGCAGGGCCATGTATCTGTCTTGGACTTCCTCATAAGATCTCACCCCTCTGAATATTTCGTCATACGAGGAATTCTCATGCGTGTACCACTTCATGTTGAAATAAGCCATATGGTTTTCCACTGTTTATGTGGATCATGTTTCTTGAACTCGATGTCAACCAATTGATATCCTCTATAGCTACGACCTCAACTTTAGAGTGGCCAAAATATAATAACGTAAACATGCCAACTTGAATGGGGAAAGTCAACCATACCTTTTTCTGAGCCACTTTGAGCTCCTTGCTGATACCTCCCACCACTGTCTGGTACACCACTTCTCTACACACCAGCAGGTCGGGTAAAAATTATGGGAGAGCATGAGGGGGAACCGAGCAACCAAAAAATTTGATGTAGGAGAAATTCTCCTCAATGAACCAATCTGCGATCTTTCCTAGGTTTCCCATAATCCTCTTTGAAATCTGAGGGGGTGGACGACCATGAATGACTATGTGAACAAGTATTACAACATTGTGATAGATTTCATAAAATAAATCCTTATCTTTCTCTTCCCATAACTTGAAGTGATAAAAATGAATGGGCTCTGAAATGGCTGGGGTCCAACTCTAGTTCATCAATGGGAAAGGGGTCATAAAGTAGATGGAATCCATAACATATGTAGACATGTAGAAAGGGGCAGGATGGCCTTTTGATTTTTTTGTTTTATAATCAACGATTTCCTTGGCCAAATTAATCGATAGCATTTTGGCCCAATTGAAAGTGTTACCCTCGACTACCTCGTTCATGATGGATACCCATTCCACCGAGAATTGCGTAGGGATATTCTTCCTGAACAGACGATAGAGAATCATGGCTACATACACCATATGAGTGTCTAAAGATGTTGTGGCATACATACCATGAGCATCAATTCTGAATTTATCCGGATGTCCCCACCAGGTCCTATTTATATTGTGGCTGCTCCTGGCATATTAGACTCATTCCTTTCTCTCAAACTCTAGAATGAATGCGACCTTGTAAGTATATTTAGGAGTAGGAGAGAGTTTATACATTACTTGCAGATGTTCCGATTGGAAAAATCCTATGGAAACCTGCTGGTGGTTGATGATGCTCTTGGTCTGGACATCAACATGTTCCGAGGCCCAACTTATCATATCGTTATGAGGCATGAGTCTCGGTCATGCATCTCTGACTGTGCTATGTGTCTAAGCTTAGTTGCATGAGAGTCATCTTCTTCTTCGATGAAGTCTTCTGGGAAGTTGATGATTTCACGCTCCAGGATCTCAAAAACTTGTGTCCAAGTTCTAATGGTGTTTGTGGCTTGCAGAGTTGTGTTCGACATAATATATGCATTTGGATTTAAATCTTTTCCTGATGCATCAGATTTTTTTTCCATTTTTTGCGGTGCCATAATATCTAAAGAAACATTTTGAGGTTCCCTGTTGCAGAGAACGTCAGTGAGTTTTTCAATAGATAAAAATGCTAATTGCAAAAGGTGAAAATGATTTCGAAATTGAAGTGATTTTATTCAAATAAGAGCTTATTGATTTTCATATAGACTCACTGATGATGAATTTATTAACCTCAATAGAATTGACTACCTGGCAATCCATAATCTTCGTTCAGAATCATTACCTTTAATTGATCATAAATGCCATTGATACTTCGATAGTTTGCGTTCGGGAGCTTTGGATGTGACAGGGTGGAAGTGTCCCGAATCTCGAATCTACGGAGTAGTTAATCTTTGAATAATCATTTTTACAACTTAATTAACCGCATTTTAAAATGTTGAATTAACTTCGAGTGTTTCGAAAGTTCAGACTTTGGGGGCTTTGAAAGTATCACAAGAGAGGTTCCCCAAAGTTCAGATTCTCTTGATCCTTCATAAAGTCGTTTATTTGCCTTTTCTAATAGAGGTTCATCATAAATACCAACATTTTCCCCATCCTCATCCGGTTACGAAAACAAATCTTGGATCATTTGATTTGTCCCATCATCTTCTTCCATGGGATCATTAACTTGATTTGTCCCATCATCTTCTTCCATGAGATCCTCATTTGCTTGGTCATGAT
>JZKD02S0787689.1:458440-509935 GCA_000966675.3 Picea glauca | reverse complement strand
ATCTTGGATCATTTGATTTGTCCCATCATCTTCTTCCATGGGATCATTAACTTGATTTGTCCCATCATCTTCTTCCATGAGATCCTCATTTGCTTGGTCATGATGATGTTCCTGAGCTTGTACAACATCATTTCTACTAATACTTGGTGCAATATTTTGCGGAAAGTTAGAGGGCAACTCTAACTTTATAATTACAAACAATCATGAAAAATTAGTGTATACTATAACAAACATTCAAACAATATATATACATATATATAAAATTTTATATAAAATTGAAAAAATAAAAAAAGATAATGAATATATAGCTAACTACCATGGGACGATATTCATTCGATCCGCCATCAATGTGACCATATTTCCTACAAGGTTTTGTAGTTGTTGCTATTAAAATTCTTATGGGACGTCTGAGGCAACATTTTTTACAAGGGCAATAACATCTACCATCACCCTTTTCACCCGCTTTACTTTTTTCCCCACCTCTAACAACATTCTACGACATTTTTCCACTCAAAAATACCCTTTCAGAACCGTTGTTGTTATAACAAGATTGTCGCAACATCTTTAAAT
Source organism: Picea glauca (assembly GCA_000966675.3). NCBI lineage: Eukaryota > Viridiplantae > Streptophyta > Pinopsida > Pinales > Pinaceae > Picea > Picea glauca. The sequence goes on along the minus strand of JZKD02S0787689.1, from coordinate 509,365 downwards.
CTTCAAATATTTATAGTCCAATTTTAGGTCACTATCATCGCAATTGCGATGAACGTGACCTAAAATATTTCTTTTTTTTACCTATTTATTTTAGGTCATTTTCAATGGTCAATTTTAAGGTTAAGTAAGTCGTTGCTCTTGCGATGGAAAAACTACATTCGTCTCTCTTGCGATGAACATTGACCATAATAATTTATCAAACTACATGCGTCGAGATATCGACGAATACGGGGTGGATTTAGAAAAATTGAACTTTTTCTCTTGCATGTTGCGACAAAAGAGTACTTTCGTTGCAAGTGGTTGTCGCAAATTTTTCAATATGTAGTAGTGTAAGTGTGTTAAAGTATGACACCTGTGCAAATTTTCTTGCATTGTTCATATGCGAGAGATTGAAGAAACCTTTGTATGAGAATAATGTGATGTTGGATATTCATTGTTTAAAAGAAATGAGTATAAGTTATAGAGCATAAGAAGTTGTGTGACAAGGGATTTCTTGCAAAAATATACTTTATCATTCAATTCATTGACATTAGACCACTATGCTTCATGAGTTTTCCCACTTAAAATTGACATCAAATGAATTTTAAGAATAATCCAAAGACCAATATTATGTGTTGCAACAATGCATGTTTACAAATTACAAGTTAAATAAACAAAAAAAACCTAAAATCTTTACAAATATTGAGAGTGTAGGTTTTCACAATTAGTTATAATGTTGTGTAAGATTTATGGATATAAATTGTGTATAAAATATTGAAATGCCCAACTGGACACAGGCAAACAAAGATGGAATAATAATAGAAAAGAATGCTCGGGTGGGTATTTATATGATTAAAAATTAAGGTTAACCTATGTGGAGAAAAGAGTTTCAACAATTGTGAAAAATTATTAAAATAGTAAAGGAGTCGTTGGGCATAAAAGATATTTAATGTTAATGTTAAGATTGAAATTAAAAAAATGTTAAAAATAAAGTTTAAGAAATATAATTTGTTAAGTTTGTATTTCCAAGGAACTAAAAATATGGATAAAAATGAGGAAAAGGGTAAAACATTTGTGTAACATCCCGCTCTTGTGCGCACCTGATATGACTTATTCTTTGAGGACACTTGTGTGCAAGTGATCCGGTTCATTATATGATTGATTGTTTCACTTATAGATTCTAATGATGTTGTTGATATGATGATGCATTATTTGATTATATATGTGTCAACATGTGTTATTGACTGGTTTCTCCTGAGTGTGCAGGAATCTTGATAGATTGAGGATGTCGATGGCATCGATGGACCTCCTTGGACTTTGGATCGAGTCAGGGAGTGGATTGTTTATGGTTTGAGTATTTCTATTATTGCATATGTGACATATGACTAGTATATTATGATGTTGTTTATGGATCGCTGACATGTTTCGTTGATAGATGAAGCATCCAATATCTTTCTAATGAGACTCACATTTGGAGTAAAGGGGTCACACATGACAACCAAAGATATTGAGGGAGAGGTGTGGCAGCAACCCTGCCACAACCTACTAGCACTCCCGTCGTGGCTCGAACTGTAGGTTAACGATTAACTAGTTCGAGAGATCCATGATGTTGTGAGGGAAAACTAAGACAATCACTCATGAAGATTCTAGGGGGCACGCAATAAGGCAGGGTCCTTATTCCTTAGGTGCCCTTAGTCTCCCACAAGGTATCCTGATGGAGTATTGACTACAAGGGCTAGACGTCTACCAAAATTAGTCAAAAGGTGAGTGGCACCCTTGGAAAACGTAGTGCGTCTTAAAGGGCACGTCACATAAAAGAAACATGAATGAAGGCAAGTGGCACCCTTGGAGCATGTAGTGTGTCTTGAAGGGCACGTCATGGTTTGTAAACACCGGTGAGTCAATGAACCTAGGTGCCTAGAAAATGATATCTTACCTTGACTTAGCCAGCCTTAAAATAATTATGTATGAGTAAAGTTTATAATTATAACCTTCCCTCAAAAATTTGCTAAGCCTAGTTGAATTTAAAGCCTAGGTCTAAGTAAGACATGGGAACTCTAAATTAATCAAGAAATTAATAAAGGGGGGATGAAGATAAAAGGGGGGTAAGAAAATTAAATTTAAATATTAATGGAGGATTAAATTATTTAAAAGATTAATTGTTGTTTATGTGCAAAACTTGCTAAATTTGAACTCAGACAAAAAGGGGAAATTAATTGAAAAAGGGATGTGGAACATAGGAGTCTAGTATAGAGAACTTTCCTAAAATGAACTCAACTAAGCCTTAAGAAAGACATCAATCACTAAGGGAATGTGAGGGAATAAAGAGACATCGAGGAGCATTTTTAGGAATGCTTTTAGGTGGGTGAGGGAAATTGGCAATTTAATTTAATTAATTAAATGAAATTATGGTGCCACTAAGGGATTGAGTGACAAGTGTACAGGGGGAGAATATTTCCTAATCATTTTTTAATAAAACTAATTTAATGTGCAAATGGAAAGGTCACTAAAGGGAACTCTATAAAAGAAATGGTGGAGGAGGGAAATGGATGATGACTGGTATGTGTAAGGTTATGTTGCGGGATTTTCTTAACTGATTTTTCTTGTGGGAGTTGGGATGTCCAATTTGAAAAGAGAGTGGTAGCTCGACCTAGCGAGGCGAGCTGGGAGCTAGCTTTATTTAGTTTGTGTGTGTGGCCCCTTTGCGGCTCGAGGGGCTCAGGGGAAAGAAGAGTACTCTTAGCGTTGGTTGGGAGGTACTGGTGATGTCTCAGCAGTTAGCAAGCAAGAGATGGATGGAGTCCAAGTGCGGGATAATCACTTTGGATTCTTGGACTTCCGTTACGGTATGCATGTTAAGTTTGCAATTGCAATTGTTTAACTTCTGTGTATAGGTTAGTTGTTGATGAAAATTGTAATGGATCTTTGGAACTATAGTGGGTAATTTATTGGTAGTAGATATGAAATGAAGAAGGCTTATGTGCTTAAATTGGGTTATTTGTGTATGTTTTCCTTTTTGTTGCATATGTATAAAAACATTGTTTTCGAAGGCGTTCTCCGTGCAGCTTGAGTTGTGATAAGCTTTGGGTATTATGTACAGTTTTCCTTTTCGCCGCTTATGTATGAAGACCTTGTTTTCCGAATGCCTTCTCCTTGTCACTTAATGGTAATAAGAACGTTGTTGTCATGATCTGTATGTTCTAAGAAGGTTGATGTTATGTCCCTTGTGTTGTTGTTATGTAATTTTATAGAACATTGCTATGATGTCCTTTAATGCGTAGTTGTGTTTACGTCCCTCATGGGCTCCTTTGTTGGTGCTCAAACTTGACACTTGATGTTACCTTTTATTTGGATTACATTGTGGATTTGAGGTGTTGACTGTCAGTACTTCGATGATTTTCGAGCTGCATTTTGCTTACTCGATGAGATGGTATTCACTCTACCCGAGCCGATAATTTCGCCTTCATCCTGACATTTACTCCTTAATCTCTTACTTTGTTAAATTCTCAGAAACCTTTAAAAGTACCTTTCTAAGATTTGAAGGATTGAATTTGGTTGAAATTCAGTTCTATTAAAACTTGGTTATAGTTCTAAACTTTATTACAATGACTTGGGTATGGGTTAGACTGTACTCGTGATCATGGTTCTAGTTTTCACCTTGTTCATTTTGGAAATAGTTGTAAAACCCTTAGACACTGAATGCTCTGCATCAATAGCCCTTCGTTGTCGATTCTTAACCTCCAATTTTATATTGACCCTTTTGATAAATTAAAGTATCAAGTCTCATATTTCACCTTGACTATTTGGGGTGGTAATGCCTTTTGTTCCTTTGGTTAAGTTCCTATCCTAAGAGGCGGATCTCGCCTTAGCCACCTAATTCCTTTTGGTTTGACATCTAGTTAATGTGATTTCACTAGATAACATTTCTTAATTGGAGCCTTCAGGTACCTCTCGGTAAGTCAACTCCTTGGAACTTGTAATGAAGTAGGTTAACAACCTTTCCTTTTGGGTCTTTGGAACCCTCATGATGATAACCTAACATATCACCTTAAGTTAGAAAGTTAATTACCTTTGGTTTCATATTTTATCAATTTACATTGGTGGATCACTAGGCACCTAGAATAATGGTGAGGATTGAGTAGATAGCTCGTTGCGCCTTGAATTAAATCGATAGTTCACTCTTGCGAAACGACTAATTGATGATTCATGAATGATTAAGTTTTTAGTTACTTGTGCCTTGGATTACGCCATGTTTATATATTTATATTTTTGCGCGCATTGAAAATTGATGATGTATGTTAGTCAAGTGATTAAGATTAAATGCGTGCATTGATTAATACTGATTGATGTTTAATTCGGGAATTAGATCACACACACTTCTCAAGAATAAAGTTGATTATAATTGCACCCTTGAAATAAGGCTGTCATATGATTGAATTATTAATTGTTTCTCTTGCGCCTTGCGAAATAAAATCGCTGTCATATGATTGAATTATTAATTGTTTCTCTTGCGCCTTGCGAAATAAAATCGATAACTCTTGCGTCTTGAATTGTGTTGGGTAAATGATAGATTATTTGAGTAGAATTCTCTTGCGCAGTTCAATATTGTGATGTATAACTAGTTGAGGAATTAGACTCATTGCGCACACTCAGTTATAATGCATTGTATGATGGTTTAGATATTAGACTTCTTGCACAAACAAATTTGATGTAATAAATGATGGTCTTAGACATTATTCGTCTAGCGCATAATGAATAATTTATTATGTTGGATGGTTGCATTTTATGACTCGGCCTTGCACCTCGAATAACTGATAATGCTTGCGCCTTGGCTCTAATTGGTATTTTATGTGTTATGTAAATGATCACTCTTGCGCCTTGATTAATTGATGTTTAATTTCCTAACGCAACTTAAAAAAAAAAAAAAAAGATTCCTACTGTATGTCGCTTTGTGTCGTAACGACAGGGTTGTTACAAGTTGAAAGGAAAATATGTGGGATGAGTAATATTAGATTGGGGATAAAAGATAAAATTAAACCAAGAAATGAAAAGAAAGAGGAAATTAAATAATGATAATGATAATGATAATAATAATAAAATATTTATAAAGAAGAAAGGATAATGATCAATTTGGTGGATAATGGGTTTCCAAGATTGGGTAAGTTTGTAGGAATCTTCCCAATTAAAATTATTAGGATGTTTTTCAATTTCTAATGCTTCTTGAATGATACGAGAGGAGTAATAGGGTTATGAAGCTAGAATTTTAGTGTGGTCAAAGAAAATGAGATGATTAGATTTTTGGGAGTGTTCGACAATAACAGACTTAGAGATACAATTATGGAAGGTGTCAACTATATGTTCTTTGAGACGAGCTTTAAATGATTTACCTGTTTGGCCTACATATGACTTGCCATAAGACTAGAGAATTTTGTAAACTCCTTGGGAAAGCATGGGATCAGATTTATCCTTAAGTGTTATAAATAATTGTTTAAGGGTTTTTGGGGGTTTAAAGAGAGTTTTAATATTCTTTTAGCCAAAATATTAGAGATGTGATCTATAGTACCTTGGATATAATGAAGAGAAATGAGAGCTAAGACCAGGGAAATGAAATGAGAGTTTTTATCCTTAGGATGGAGGACTAAGTGAAAGGTTTTGTTAACTTGAGAAGTTGAATAACCATTGGCCACAAGGGCCTTAGTTAGGTGGAATTTTTATTTCTCGAGGAAATGAGGATTAGAAATTCGAATGGCTTGAGTAACAAGAGAGTTTTGAGAAAAACATATTTCTAGGCATGAAGGTACCATTCGGTGTGAGTCTTTTTCCTATAAACTTGGTGGGTGAGGGTTCCATTAGGAAGGTGGATGATGAGAACATCCAAAAAGGAGAGAGAATTATCATTTTGGATTTCCATTGTAAATTTGATATGGGGTGAAATGTTATTAATATGGTTGAAGAAAGAGGTTAGAAAGGGATGTCCAAGAGGCCAAACAACGAAGGCATCCTCAACAAATTGAAACCAACATTTGGGCTTAAGATGAAATATATTTAAGGCCAAGACTTCAAAATGTTCCATAAAAATATTGGAGACAATTGGGGGCAAGGAGGACCCCATAGTTGTACCTTATGTTTTTTCATAGCATATCCCTTGAAAGGTGAAGAAAGTTGAGTTGAGACAAATTTTAATGAGGTTAAGGGTTTTAGGGTCCACTAATATAGAGATGAGGTCAAGGACTTATGAAATTGGGATTTTAATAAATAAGGACACAACATCAAAACTAACCATGATTCTTGTTCATCTAGGTGAAAATGTCAAGTTTTTTTAATAAAATAAGAGGAATATTTAATGGAAGAGGGAGTTTTTTCGATAAAAGATTGAAGTTTATCAACAAGGAAGCGAACTAGGGCAGGAGTAGGAGCTCCTATAGCACTTACAATTGGCCTAAGGGGGATGTCTTTTTTTATGAATTTTATTAATGTAGAGTAAAAAAAATTTAGTAAAATAACATGCATGGTGATGATCCTAATTATGTTCCACTTACCATAGGAGACATAACTAGGTCAAACAATTCTCCCTCATTTGGTGCTCTATTATAAACTAGTATTTGGCTAAGACTTACATTGAAAATATAAGAAATGTCTTTAATAATGCCAGATTCCATAGTCTTAATGGCATAAACTAAAAGAAGCAGAGTAACCCTTAATCTCTCTATGGAAAGCACTAGAGACATGGAAATTAACATATTCCACTTGTTCCAACAAAATCAACCATGGAAATAATCCATTTGGACCTATTTACTAGAGAAATTTCACGAGGAACAAACTTATCCTCTCCATATAGCTCACTATTTTGCTACATAATTCCTAAAATAACCTCTTAATAGCCTCAAAGAAAACTTCAACAACGATGTTATAATATTAAAACATATAATTATGAACTTGCTTCCATCACTCGCTCACACTATCAAACAAGTTCACCTTATTCTCACTAAAGAATACATGGCTACCATTCTAGGTCAAATTGTTTGAGTATAGGATCTACTGCATCCTGGTTTGTAGGGATGTTGGATCACCTTGTTTTCACCAAATAATACAAGGTTTCCATTCCAGGTAAAACCTTTCAAGTACAATACTAGCCATAGGCCGGTTCAATACATGCCTTTGATTTTCCACTTACCAACCATCATGTCTTGGTCCTACAAGTTGTTGTTTGTTTGTATTTCCCACACAAAATATATTTGTGTATATTAGAATTAAAAATTCATATTTATTTCTTTCCTAGTCATGATATTATCATCCATAAGAGAACATTGATTTTGGTTTCATTCTTACCTCGAGGTGTAGCGTTTTCATATACCTAACTCCTTTCACTTTGTTAAAATTTCAACCATTTTCCAAAATCTCAATGTAGACTTTTTGTATACCCAATTCCCTTTTAGTCCTTGTTGTAGGAAAAGGACTCTTGTTTCCAACTTTTTCTATTAATCCTTGTCGTACAAAATTCTTGTGAAAATCTTTTAGCATAAGAATTTTTTTTCCAAAGTTTAGGAAAAAATACATTTATTTTTATTTTAATTAGGATTTTCTTGATACTTATTGGACCATGCCCTTGAAAAAAGTAATGATTTAAAAAAAATCAATTGTACATCATCTAGGCGACCCTAAAAAAATCCTGACCGACAATTGATTTTTGACAATGGCAGGTGATATAGGGAATTTTTACATCGGGTATCGGGTTTAATGCTAATTCTTATGGAGGTTTTCATTTTTCTCAGTGCTCATTCAAAAAAATTGCAAAAAATATACAGTTCATATGTAATGTCCCCTCCGTTACGACTAGGAAAGTGAAGCACAAAAGGTGTTTTTTTTTTAAAGCATTAGGAAATTAATGTTTACACATAATTCATAGCAGTGCCTAGTCAACGACATCATAATTAAAAGCATTACAAGTGAGTCATCGTCGTAATCCATAACAATGCAACCAACACATCAATCATAGTTAGTAATGACACATAATTAACTCATCATCACATTAGATAACGACACAAAATCAACAAGTATCATAAATGGCGACGCAAGGTCAACTCATCACATAAATATAACACATAGAAACTATCCGCCCAACCTACCCTGCAAGGTAAGGAACTCCAAGACACATAAGCAACGCTCAATCCCATGATTCATCTGATTGATTTTGACCATTTAATTAATAAGGTCTCATGGTCGGCGATTGTTTTGAGGAACAAGGAGGTGTCTACATCCCACTAACACAATCAAGTTCAAAAACCAACTAGCTAAATCAACAACATCAACGATAATCAATGGCGCAATAATGTTTTAATAACCATCACACATCACATAAATTCCAAGGAGAAAGAGAATTTAATTACTAAATCAATCATACAACGACATAAGTTAAGACACAATGTAATCAACTTTATTTTATTTTCAAGGTGCAAAAGAAGACATCTACTTTACTTCAAGGCGCACGATTAATCAATCATTGAATTCAACAATAATCAACATTATTTTCAAGGTGCATTGATGCAGGAGCATCATTGGCAATCACGGGAGGAAAGACCTATGAACGTCAATGAATCTATACAGGAGCTCAACATTGGCAGTCACAACAGATATTTTGAAGTCCACCTTAACTCAACATCGAAATTAATCTTTTGAGGCATGCTTGAAGTCAGTGCTGGAAAAACCTTGAGACACGCTTGAATGATTACAAGTGAAGTGGGAGATTCAACTCCGGCTCTGGAATGCGACTAGTCCAAGATAACCATAGGATAGGTTTTAGAGTAGACAAGTAGTAGGGGGAAACCCTAATAACCCTTTGAGATAAGTAAAGGTTTTGTATGCCAAAATGAGGCTGGTTGCAGAGCTGCAAGTTAGTAGGAGATTTCAGTTTTCAGTTGTAGCCATTTTCTAATGCATGGTGTGAACATTGTTTGCAATTCTCTGTCATTGTGTTCTCATGAGTATATAGGACTGTGAATGTTAGGATAATTTTCAATTGTTTATCTTCTGTTGAAGTAGTGCAAGGTGTGCACACAGAACGCAAGGAGTGCGTTAACATGATCTGTTTCGATTCTGAATATCAGAAGAGATAACACGAAATTTTCCCTTTGCAAGGAGTGCAAAGAGACTGGTGCAAGGTGTGCATAGTCGACCACAAGAATAAAAAATCTTGTAGAAATTTTTGGTACAAGGAGTGCACAGATCCGATATTCGATTAAGTGTCGAAGGGACTTTGCAAGAAGTCAAAGAACATAAAAGGAGAATGCTAGGAGGATGAGATGAATTTCTCTTCGAGAAATCCTTAGGATCTGAGCTATCGAAATCCCTGAAGCGCAAGAAGTGCATGGGAATTCGAAGTCTTCACGAGACCAAGATCATAAGGAACAACACTTTTCATAAGTGTTAACGAGATCTAAGAAACAGACTCGCAGGAAGGACATAGGTCGAATCCTTTGAATCTTTAAAAAATCTTCTAAGTCTGAAGAAAGCGTAAGCTCAGTGGGAAAGATCTGGATCGTCCGATCATCATCTAGACAATGAGGAGAAAGCATAGAGGAGGAAGGATCACAATCATTGATCATTCCAAAATCATTGAGACTGTCCATCGTCAAGGAGGACACGTGGCGAGAGATCGATGTTTCACTGACTCGTGACTCAGAGGAGTCAAAGGTTGAGTCATGAGAACTTGCAAAACGTGAAATTGTGACTTGATCTGAACCACTGTATCAAGGGAGACCTTGAGCCTTCGATCTGGCCTCATCGAATTTTCTGAACTCGGAGGAATAGAGGTGAGCTAACCTCCAAAGTCGTGAAATTAAAAACCTGGACTTGACCACAACCATTGATCAAAGGAAAGATTTGGACCATCAGTCTAGTGCCATCGCGAGATCATACATCGAGAGGATGGAGGTACCTCACATCGGGAATCCTTGACATGCAAAATTGCTGACGTGCATGGAGGTTTGGCCCTAGGTCATAGTGAGGGGTCCTATGGAAAAAGGATAAGAGAGGAGCTAGAGAGCGCTAGGCCCTTGTCGAAATTTTGGAGATCAAGAGAGTTGGGGTAACTCACATAGAAACACCCGACTCATGAAATCGTGACACACCTTTTTTTAGGTTCGTGGTCACGAGAGAGAAATGGCTTAGCCGATAAGAGCTAGCACCTGTTTGGCATTGAGGTTAAAACAACACTTAAGAGAGAAGCCATGGGTCTCATGTGAATTGTGTATTTGGGAAAAGGACTTGTGTAAATGGATTTGTGGTGTAGCAGAGACCTAGAGAGTCAGTCTGACTCAGTTTCTTGATCGATCCTAGACTGGGAGGTTGTGCAACCCTTAGGAGAGAAGGGGGGTCTGCATCAAGTGGTATCAGAGCTGAAGTTTTTCTTTCAGACAACAGGAAAAGGAGAAGAGACAAAAAGAACTCAAATTTGTATGCTATGTGTGATAGACAATCGACACAATGCCGCTGAGGAGACAAGGAGATAAACATTTAGCCAATCGAGCTATAGAAAGGGAGATGCGAGAACTTCGTGCAATATTAGCGGTGATGGAGGTAACACAAAGGAGAGCACATGATATTGGAGAAATCAACGATGCAGAGAGTGAAGAAGTTGTGGGTGAGAATGTCATCGAAGAAGCGACAGGAGAGGATGTTGCCAAAGAATGCTTGCTGAGAGAAGTTGCCAGATTGGGAGGCAGATCCAAGATAGAGGTCCCAATGTATGAAGGCAATTTAGATGCTGAGAAGTTGCTGGATTGGATAAGATCCATGGAAAATCATTTCGACTATGAAGAGGTCGATGAAGAGAAAAGGGTGAAGCAGGTTGCCACCCGACTACAAAGACATGCAACACTGTGGTGGGATGAACTGGAGGCTGAAAGGAGAAATAAAGGAAAACAAAAGATAAAGAGTTGGGACAAAATGGTAGCCAAGCTGAAGGGTAAGTTTATGCCCAAGGATTATCAGATCAATCTGTTCAGGAAGATGCAGAACCTGAGACATAAAGGAATGACAGTTTAGGAGTACATAGAGGAGTTCTATAGGTTGAACATCAGAACTGGACAAAGAGAGAGAGATGAAGAAAAAGTTTCCATATATATAAATGGCATGATATATGAAATCTAGGATGAGCTCAACATGATGTTAGTAAGGACAGTGGAGGACGCTTATCAATTTGCATTGAAGGCAGAGGAAAAGTTGGCCAGAAAACAAAGCCAGTGAGGGAGAGGTAAAATCCCAGCCCCAAACAAAAGCAAGGGAGTTTCCCATGGTAGAGCACATAAGCCTAAGGACGAGTCTAAGAAACCACAAAATCACTCAGAAAGAGGATGAAGTTCTTGAGAAAGACAGGGTGGTGGATGAAATTCTTCCAGAGGAAGAGAAAGAAGAGGAGGATGAGGAGTAAGATGCTATGCCTGTGGAAAGACAGGGCACATGTCTTGGGACTGTCCCAAGAAAAATAAATAAGGGGGAGGTGAAGCTCACATTTCAAAAGAACAGAGAGGGAATGTTGAAGAAAAGGAGTAGAGGATGGATGATCCTTGATGTTGAGAAAGGTTGTCTTAAAACTAGAGACAAAAGTTGAAAATCCAGTGCAGAGGAATAGTCTCTTCAAAACAACTTACAAGACTAAAGACAGAGTATGAAAGGTGAAAATTTAAAGTGGGAGCACTGATAACTTAGTATCCATGGAGATGGTGGATAAGTTGGAGACAACTACACACCTGAAGCCATACAAAGTCTCATGGTTGTAGAAAGGACACCAAGTAATGGTCACTGAATAATTCTTGGTTGAATTTAAGATAGGAGGATATATAGATGAAATTCTATGTGATGTAATTCCCATGGATGTATGCCATATTTTGTTGGAAATACCATGGAAGTTTGACAGGAATGTCATTCATGATGGGAGGAAGAATACATACGCCTTATAGAAGAATGGTAGAACACACATGTTGATGCCAATAGAGGAGAAGAAAGTGAAAGAGGAAGCCAACACAACCATACTTCTCATGAGTGGGAAGGAACTCCTGAAAGAAGTCATGGAAGGAAAGGGGATGCAGTTCGTTGTGGTGAGGAAACCCAGAGTTATCCTTACAAGTACATCGATGTATGATTTTCCTTAATAAGTTCAGGAATTATTGGAGAATTTCACTGACATAGTGGTGGATGAGCTGCCTAACTCATTGCCACCTGTCAGAAGTATCATCCACCATATTGAATTGATACCAGGAGAAACTTTTCCAAACAAAGTAGCATACATATTAACACCTCGAGAGAACGAGGAAGTGAAGAACCAAGTCCATGAATTTTTACACAAGGGTTTGGTCAGAGAAATCTTGAGTCCATGCGCAGTGCCAACTGTGTAAATCCTAAAGAAGGATGGATGATGGAAAATGTGCACAGACTCAAGAGCCATTAACAAGATCACCATCAGTTATATATTTCCTTTACCAAGAATGGATGATTTAATGGACTGCTTAAGTGGAGTAAATTTCTTTTCCAAAATAGATTTGAAAAGTGGATACCACCAAATCAGAATGAGAGAAGGTGATGAGTGGAAAACAACCTTTAAGAAAAATGAAGGTTTGTATGAGTGGCTTTTTATGCCATTTGGTTTAACAAATGCGTCGAGTACTTTATGAGGTTGATGAATGAAATACTAAAAGATTTCATTGACAATTCTGTGGTTTTGTATCTGGATGATATACTGATCTTTAGCAGGACTAAAGAAGAGCATTTGAGGCACCTGACATTAGTGATGAGGAGGCTACAGCGGGAGAAGCTACTGATAAATATGAAGAATTTCTCTTTTATGAAGACATAAATAATTTACTTGGGTTTTGTGATCTCTTCAAATGAACTGAAGATGGATCCGTAGAAGGTGAAAGAAATCAAAGAATGACCATCACCAAGGAGCATGTTTGAGGTAAGGAGCTTTCATGTATTGGAAAGTTTCTATAGGAATTTAATCAGAGACTTTAGTGGGATTTGTTCACCAATGATGGATATAGTGAAGAAGAAGAAAAAGTCTTTTAAATGGACAGAGGAGGCCGAAAGGAGCTTCAATATATTGAAGGAGAAAATAACAGAACGACCAATCTTGGTCTTGCCGAATTTTGAAAAGACATTTTGGGTGAGATTTGATGCAAGTGGAGTTGCAATAGGAGCAGTTTTGAGTCAGGATAATAGACCTGTTGCCTATTTCAGTGAGAAGCTGAATGACACCAAGCAAAAATAATCCATGTATGACAAGGAATTTTATGCCATAATTCAAGCCTTGAAGAAGTGGAGACATTACCTTGTCCCACAAGAATTTGTCTTGTATAGCGATAACCAGGCTTTACAATTCATAACGAGGCAAGAAAAATTGAATCAGAGGCATGGAAAATGGGCTGAGTTTATGCATAATTTTACTTTTGTTGTAAAACATATCGTTGGGAATGCTAACAAAGTTGTTGATGCATTAAGCAGTAGATGTTTGATTCTGCAGGAATATTAAGTGAAGACCTTGGGTTTTGAACACCTTAAGGATATGTATCGTGATGATTCAGATTTCAAGGAAGCATACGAAGCATGTGAAAATACTGTGCTGAGAGACAAAATCCTGTGGACAGTGTACATGATTCAAGAGGGATTGTTGTTTAAGGGAAATCAGTTGGGCATACCAAAATGCTCAATGAGGGATAACCTTTTGAAGGAAAAGCATAGTGCAAGATTGGTTGGACATTTCAGCCATGATAAAATGTTTTCACAGTTGAACAACTCATACTATTGGCCAGGTATGAGAACATAAGTGATAAAGTTTGTGAATAGATGTAGAATCTACCAACATGTGAAAGGGAAGAGATTGAACACTGGATTGTATCAACCATTTCCAATAGCAAAGAAGCCTTGGGATGCAATAAGCATGGATTTTGTGTTTGGATTGCCAAGAATGCAAAAATGATTTGATCCCATATTTGTGGTGGTGGATAGATTTTCAAAGATCAAACATTTTATCCCATACCAGAAGACTAGTGATGCAATACATGTTGCAAATCTATTTTTCAAGGAAGTTGTAGGACTTCACAGCCAACCTAGAACCATTGTCTCAGACAGAGAAACACAATTTGTTGGTCACTTTTGGAGAACACTGTGAAAGAAGTTGGGGATGGATTTTTCTTTCAGCTCATCTTATCACCCTCAGATAGATGGACAGACTGAGGTGGTAAATAGAAGTTTGGAAAAGTTATTGAGGAGTCTTGTCATTGAGCACCATAATTAGTGTGATTAGATTCTGCTGGAAGCAAAATTTGCATACAATGACTCGCCAAGCAGGAGCACTAGAAAGAGCCCATTCCAAATATTGTATGGAATGAAACCCAGAGGAGTATCTGAGTTAAGAGACTTGGAACAAAGTGAGATCAGGAGCGCGGGAGCATAATATTTTGCTGTAGAAATGCAGAAGCTCCATAGCCAGATCAGAGGATAGTTGCAGAGTTCTAACCAGAATTACAAGCCTAGAGCTGATCAACATTGCAAAGAAATTTAGTTTGAAGTAGGAGATCAGGTTCTGGAACATCTCAGAAAATAAAGGTTCCCTAGGGGAACATATAACAAGTTAAATATGAAGAAGATAGGACCATGTACGATCTTGAGGAAGTTTGATGCAAATGCCTATGAGATTGAGCCACCAGATGAGGTGGGAATATCGCCCATATTCAATGTTTTAGACCTGTATCCTTACAGGGAAGAAGACACAGAGGGATTAGAAGTTCAAGAGAAGATTTAGTGGGAAAAACAAATGCCTATACCATAAAAAACACAGATGGAGAAGATTGTTGATCAAAGGATTGGCAAGAAGACCATAATGAAGACCTATTTTGAGTATCTAGTTAAGTGGAAGGGACACCCAATAGAATATTCTAGTTGGGAAAATGAAGCTACTATCCAGAAGCATGGAAAGTTAGTGCAGAAGCTCATGGACATGAGTGCATGAATGTTTTTCAAGGGGAGTATGATGCAGGAACATCGTTAGCAATCGAGGGAAGAAAGACGTATCAACGTCAAGGAATCTATACGAGAGCTCAACACTAGAAGTCACAATAGATATTTTGAATTCCACCTTAACTCAACGCCATAATTAATATTTTGAGGCATGCTTGAAGTCAATGCTGGAAAAACCTTGAGACACGCTTGAACGATTACGAGTGAAGTGGGAGATTCCACTATGACTTTGGAATGTGATTGGTTCAAGATAACCGTAGGGAAGGTTTTAGAGTAGACAAGTAGTAGGGGGAAACCCTAAGAACCCTCTGAGATAAATAGAGGTTTTGTACAACCAAATGAGGTTGGTTGCAGAGCTGCAAGTTTGTAGGAGATTTCAGTTTTCAATTTTTTTTTTCTTTTTTTTTTTCAATTGTAGCCATTTTCACTTTTGAAGATAACATAGGAAAATTGATCCAATGCATGGTGTGAAAATTGTTTACAATTCTCTGTCATTGTGTTTTCATGAGTATATGGGACTGCGAATGTTAGGATAGCTTTCAATTGTTTCTCTTCTGTTGACGTAGTGCAATGTGTGCACACATAACACAAGGAGTGCGTTAACGAGATCTGTTTCAATTCCAAAGCTCAGAAGATATAACACAAAATTTCCCCTTTGCAAGGAGTGCAAAGAGATTGGTGCAAGGTGTGCACAGTTGACCACAATAATTCAAAATGTTGCATAAAGATCTGGTGCAAGGAGTGCACAGATCTGATATTCGATTAAGTGTCGAAGGGACTTTCCAAGAAGTCGAAGAACCAGAAAAGGAGAATGCCAGGAGGGTGAGAGGACACTTGTATGAAAGTGATCCGGTTCATTATATGATTGATTGTTTCACTTATGGATTCTGATGATGTTGTTGATATGATGATGCGTTATTTGATTATATATGTGTCGACATGTGTTATTGACTGGTTTCTCCTGAGTGTGCAGGACTCTTGACAGATTGAGAATGTCGATGGCATTGATGGACCTCCTTGGACTCTGCATCGAGTCAGGGAGTGGATTGTTTATGGTTTGAGTATTTCTATTATTGCATATGTGACATATGACTAGTATATTATGATGTTGTTTATGGATCGCTGACATGTTTCGTTGATGGATGAAGCATTCAATAGCTTTCTAATCAGACTCACATTTGGAGTAAAGGGGTCACACATGACAACCAAAGATATTGAGGGAGAGGTGTGGCAACAACCCTGCCACAACCCACTAACACTCTCGTTGTGGCTCGAACTGTAGGTTAATGATTACCTAGTTCGAGAGATCCATGATGCCGTGAGGGAAAACTAAGACAATCACTCACGAAGATTCTAGGGGGCACGCAATAAGGTCGGGTCCTTATTCCTTAGGTGCCCTTAGTCTCCCATAAGGTCACTTGACAGAGTATTGACTCCAAGGGCTAGACGTCTACCAAAATTAGTCAAAAGGCAAGTGGCACCCTTGGAGCACGTAGTGCGTCTTAAAGGGCACATCACATAAAAGAAACACGAATGAAGGCAAGTGGCACCCTTGGAGCATGTAGTGCGTCTTAAAGGGCACATCATGGTTTGTAAACACTGGTGAGTCAATGAACCTAAGTGCCTAGAAAATGATATCTTACCTTGACTTAGTCAGCCTTAAAATAATTATGTATGAGTAAAGTTTATAATTATAACCTTCCCTTAAAAATTTGCTAAGCCTAGTTGAATTTAAATCCTAGGTCTAAGTAAGACATGAGAACTAAAAATTAATCAAGAAATTAATAAATGGGGGGTAAAAAAATTAAATTTAAATATTAATGGAGGATTAAATTATTTAAAAGATTAATTGTTGTTTATGGCAAAACTTGCTAAATTTGAACTCAGACAAAAAGGGGAAATTAATTGCAAAAGGGATGTGGAGCATAGAAGGAGTCTAGTATAGAGAGATTTACTAAAATGAACTCAACTAAGCTTTAAGAAATGCATCAATCATTAAGGGAATGTGAGGGAATAAAGAGACATCGAGGAGCATTTTTAGGAATGCTTTTAGGTGGGTGAGGGAAATTGGCAATTTAATTTAATTAATTAAATGAAATTATGGTGCCACTAAGGGATTGAGTGACAAATGTATGGGGGAGAATATTTCTTAATAAATTTTTAATAAAACCAATTTAATGTGCAAATGGAAAGGTTACTAAAGGGAACTCTATAAAAGAAATGGCGGAGGAGGGAAATGGATGACGACTGATATGTGTAAGGTTATGTTGTTGGATTTTCTTGACTGATTTTTCTTGTGGGAGTTGGGATGTCCAACTCGAATAGAGAGTGGTAGCTCGACTTGGTGAGGCGAGCTGGGAGATAGATTTTTTTAGTTTGTGTGTGTGGCCTCTTTGCGGCTCGAGGGGCTCAGGGGCAAGAAGAGTACTCTTAGCGTTGGCTGGGAGGTACCGGTGATGTCTCAGCAGTTAGCAAGCAGGAGCTGGATGGAGTCCAAGTGTGGGATAATCACTTCATATTCTTGGCCTTCCGTTACGGTATGCATGTTAAGTTTGCAATTGTAATTGTTTAACTTTTGTGTATAGGTTAGTTGTTGATGAAAATTGTAATGGATCTTTGGAACTATAGTGGGTAATTTACTGGTAGTAGATCTGAAATGAAGAAGGCTTGTGTGCTTAAATTGAGTTATTTGTGTATGTTTTCCTTTTTGTTGCATATGTATAAAAACATTGTATTCGAAGGCGTTCTCCGTGCAGCTTGAGTTGTGATAAGCTTGAGTTGTGATAAGGGTATTATGTACGGTTTTCCTTTTCGCCGTGCAGCTTGAGTTGTGATAAGGGTATTATGTACGGTTTTCCTTTTCTCCGTGCAGCTTGAGTTGTGATAAGCTTGAGTTGTGATAAGGGTATTATGTACGGTTTTCCTTTTCGCCGCTTATGTATGAAGACCTTGTTTTCCGAATGCCTTCTCCTTGTCACTTAATGGTAATAAGAACGTTGTTGTCATTGTATGTTCTAAGAAGGTTGATGTTATGTCCCTTGTGTTGTTGTTATGTAATTTTATAGAACATTGCTATGATGTCCTTTAATGCGTAGTTGTGTTTACGTCCCTCATGGGCTCCTTTGTTTGTGCTCAAACTTGACACTTGATGTTACCTTTTATTTGGATTACATTGTGGATTTGAGGTGTTGACTGTCAGTGCTTCGATGACTTGTAAACACGATTTAGAGTTTGACCTTAAAGGCTATTTCTTTTAATTTTCTAAGAAACCCCCACGAGGGCACTTGGTTGCTCTTCATTTTAAGTTTGCTGGAAAAATTTATCGAACATCTCTGCGTGTCCTTAATTGCCCAGAACGTTTTCCTCTATTCTGCGTTTTTCTGCGTGTCTTTAATTGCTTGGCACAAGAAACTCACCCAAATCTCGAGCTTCCTCCCGACGTTGTTAGTCCCCAAACTTACCTCTGAATTTCTGCATAAGACATGCCCAACGCCCTGCTGCATGTTCTTTGCATTTGGAAGTGTCCTGGGCTCAACATCCTTCCCTTTGCTCAACGAGTGCGGGATTACTTTACCCAGCGCCTTCTTATCCTTATCCAACGATTTGGTGGGCCCGACTTAGCGAAATTTCCTCCTTTTCCCTTCAACGATTTTCGTGCTGCGTTTTCCTTACTCGATGAGATGGTATTCACTCTACCCGAGCCCATAATTTCACCTTCACATTTACTCCTTAATCTCTTACTTCGTTAAATTCTTAGAAACCTTTAAAAGTACCTTTCTAAGATTTGAAGGATTGAATTTGGTTGAAATTCAGTTCTATTAAAACTTGGTTATAGTTCTAAACTTTATTACAATGACTTGGGTATGGGTTAGACTGTACTCGTGATCATGGTTCTAGTTTTCACCTTGTTCATTTTGGAAATAGTTGTAAAACCCTTAGACACTGAATGCTCTGCATCAATAGCCCTTCGTTGTCGATTCTTAACCTCCAATTTTATATTGACCCTTTTGATAAATTAAAGTATCAAGTCTCATATTTCACCTTGACTATTTGGGGTGGTAATGCCTTTTGTTCCTTTGGTTAAGTTCCTATCCTAAGAGGCGGATCTCGCCTTAGCCACCTAATTCCTTTTGGTTTGACATCTAGTTAATGTGATTTCACTAGATAACATTTCTTAATTGGAGCCTTCAGGTACCTCTCGGTAAGTCAACTCCTTGGAACTTGTAATGAAGTAGGTTAACAACCTTTCCTTTTGGGTCTTTGGAACCCTCATGATGATAACCTAACATATCACCTTAAGTTAGAAAGTTAATTACCTTTGGTTTCATATTTTATCAATTTACATTGGTGGATCACTAGGCACCTAGAATAATGGTGAGGATTGAGTAGATAGCTCGTTGCGCCTTGAATTAAATCGATAGTTCACTCTTGCGAAACGACTAATTGATGATTCATGAATGATTAAGTTTTTAGTTACTTGTGCCTTGGATTACGCCATGTTTATATATTTATATTTTTGCGCGCATTGAAAATTGATGATGTATGTTAGTCAAGTGATTAAGATTAAATGCGTGCATTGATTAATACTGATTGATGTTTAATTCGGGAATTAGATCACACACACTTCTCAAGAATAAAGTTGATTATAATTGCACCCTTGAAATAAGGCTGTCATATGATTGAATTATTAATTGTTTCTCTTGCGCCTTGCGAAATAAAATCGCTGTCATATGATTGAATTATTAATTGTTTCTCTTGCGCCTTGCGAAATAAAATCGATAACTCTTGCGTCTTGAATTGTGTTGGGTAAATGATAGATTATTTGAGTAGAATTCTCTTGCGCAGTTCAATATTGTGATGTATAACTAGTTGAGGAATTAGACTCATTGCGCACACTCAGTTATAATGCATTGTATGATGGTTTAGATATTAGACTTCTTGCACAAACAAATTTGATGTAATAAATGATGGTCTTAGACATTATTCGTCTAGCGCATAATGAATAATTTATTATGTTGGATGGTTGCATTTTATGACTCGGCCTTGCACCTCGAATAACTGATAATGCTTGCGCCTTGGCTCTAATTGGTATTTTATGTGTTATGTAAATGATCACTCTTGCGCCTTGATTAATTGATGTTTAATTTCCTAACGCAACTTAAAAAAAAAAAAAAAAGATTCCTACTGTATGTCGCTTTGTGTCGTAACGACAGGGTTGTTACAAGTTGAAAGGAAAATATGTGGGATGAGTAATATTAGATTGGGGATAAAAGATAAAATTAAACCAAGAAATGAAAAGAAAGAGGAAATTAAATAATGATAATGATAATGATAATAATAATAAAATATTTATAAAGAAGAAAGGATAATGATCAATTTGGTGGATAATGGGTTTCCAAGATTGGGTAAGTTTGTAGGAATCTTCCCAATTAAAATTATTAGGATGTTTTTCAATTTCTAATGCTTCTTGAATGATACGAGAGGAGTAATAGGGTTATGAAGCTAGAATTTTAGTGTGGTCAAAGAAAATGAGATGATTAGATTTTTGGGAGTGTTCGACAATAACAGACTTAGAGATACAATTATGGAAGGTGTCAACTATATGTTCTTTGAGACGAGCTTTAAATGATTTACCTGTTTGGCCTACATATGACTTGCCATAAGACTAGAGAATTTTGTAAACTCCTTGGGAAAGCATGGGATCAGATTTATCCTTAAGTGTTATAAATAATTGTTTAAGGGTTTTTGGGGGTTTAAAGAGAGTTTTAATATTCTTTTAGCCAAAATATTAGAGATGTGATCTATAGTACCTTGGATATAATGAAGAGAAATGAGAGCTAAGACCAGGGAAATGAAATGAGAGTTTTTATCCTTAGGATGGAGGACTAAGTGAAAGGTTTTGTTAACTTGAGAAGTTGAATAACCATTGGCCACAAGGGCCTTAGTTAGGTGGAATTTTTATTTCTCGAGGAAATGAGGATTAGAAATTCGAATGGCTTGAGTAACAAGAGAGTTTTGAGAAAAACATATTTCTAGGCATGAAGGTACCATTCGGTGTGAGTCTTTTTCCTATAAACTTGGTGGGTGAGGGTTCCATTAGGAAGGTGGATGATGAGAACATCCAAAAAGGAGAGAGAATTATCATTTTGGATTTCCATTGTAAATTTGATATGGGGTGAAATGTTATTAATATGGTTGAAGAAAGAGGTTAGAAAGGGATGTCCAAGAGGCCAAACAACGAAGGCATCCTCAACAAATTGAAACCAACATTTGGGCTTAAGATGAAATATATTTAAGGCCAAGACTTCAAAATGTTCCATAAAAATATTGGAGACAATTGGGGGCAAGGAGGACCCCATAGTTGTACCTTATGTTTTTTCATAGCATATCCCTTGAAAGGTGAAGAAAGTTGAGTTGAGACAAATTTTAATGAGGTTAAGGGTTTTAGGGTCCACTAATATAGAGATGAGGTCAAGGACTTATGAAATTGGGATTTTAATAAATAAGGACACAACATCAAAACTAACCATGATTCTTGTTCATCTAGGTGAAAATGTCAAGTTTTTTTAATAAAATAAGAGGAATATTTAATGGAAGAGGGAGTTTTTTCGATAAAAGATTGAAGTTTATCAACAAGGAAGCGAACTAGGGCAGGAGTAGGAGCTCCTATAGCACTTACAATTGGCCTAAGGGGGATGTCTTTTTTTATGAATTTTATTAATGTAGAGTAAAAAAAATTTAGTAAAATAACATGCATGGTGATGATCCTAATTATGTTCCACTTACCATAGGAGACATAACTAGGTCAAACAATTCTCCCTCATTTGGTGCTCTATTATAAACTAGTATTTGGCTAAGACTTACATTGAAAATATAAGAAATGTCTTTAATAATGCCAGATTCCATAGTCTTAATGGCATAAACTAAAAGAAGCAGAGTAACCCTTAATCTCTCTATGGAAAGCACTAGAGACATGGAAATTAACATATTCCACTTGTTCCAACAAAATCAACCATGGAAATAATCCATTTGGACCTATTTACTAGAGAAATTTCACGAGGAACAAACTTATCCTCTCCATATAGCTCACTATTTTGCTACATAATTCCTAAAATAACCTCTTAATAGCCTCAAAGAAAACTTCAACAACGATGTTATAATATTAAAACATATAATTATGAACTTGCTTCCATCACTCGCTCACACTATCAAACAAGTTCACCTTATTCTCACTAAAGAATACATGGCTACCATTCTAGGTCAAATTGTTTGAGTATAGGATCTACTGCATCCTGGTTTGCAGGGATTTTGGATCACCGTGTTTTCACCAAATAATACAAGGTTTCCATTCCAAGTAAAACCCTTCAAGTACAATACTAGCCATAGGCCGGTTCAATACATGCCTTTGATTTTCCACTTACCAACTGTCATGTCTTGGTCCTACAAGTTGTTGTTTGTTTGTATTTCCCACACAAAATATATTTGTGTATATTAGAATTAAAAATTCATATTTCTTTCTTTCCTAGTCATTATATTATCATCCATAAGAGAACATTGATTTTGGTTTCATTCTTACCTCGAGGTGTAGCATTTTCATATACCTAACTCCTTTCACTTTGTTAAAATTTCAATCATTTTCCAAAATCTCAACGTAGACTTTTTGTATACCCAATTCCCTTTTAGTCCTTGTTGTAGGAAAATGACTCTTGTTTCCAACTTTTTCTATTAATCCTTGTCATACAAAATTCTTGTGAAAATCTTTTAGCATAAGAATTTTTTTTCCAAAGTTTAGGAAAAAAAACATTTATTTTTATTTTAATTAGGATTTTCTTGAATCTTATTGTACCATGCCCTAGAAAAAAGTAATGATTTAAAAAAAAAATCAATTGTACATCATCTAGGCGACCCTCATAAAATCTTGACCGACAATTGATTTTTGACAATGGCATGTGATATAGACAATTTTTACATCAGGTATCGGGTTTAATGCTAATGCTTATGGAGGTTTTCATTTTTCTCAGTTCTCATTCAAAAGAATTGAAAAAAATATATAGTTTATATGTAATGTCCCCTCCGTTACGACTAGGAAAGCGAAGCACAAAAGGTAATTTTTTTTTAAAGAATTAGGAAATTAATGTCTACACATAATTCATAGCAGTGCCTAATCAACAACATCATAATTAAAAGCATTACAAGTGACTCATCGTCGTAATCCATAACAATGCAACCAACACATCAATCATAATTAGTAACAACACATAATTAACTCATCATCACATTAGATAACAACACAAAATCAACAAGTATCATAAATAGCGATGCAAGATCAACTCATCACATAAATATAACACATAGAAACTATCCGCCCAACCTACCCTGCAAGGTAAGGAACTCCAAGACAGATAAGCAACGCTCAAGCCCATGATTCATCTGATTGATTTTGACCATTTAATTAATAAGGTCTCATGGATGGTGACTGTTATGAGGAACAAGGAGGTGTCTGCATCCCACTAACACAATCAAGTTCAAAAACCAACTAGCTAAATCAACAACATCAATGATAATCAATGGCGCAATAATGTTCTAATAACCATCACACATCACATAAATTCCAAGGAGAAAGAGAATTTAATTACTAAATCAATCATACAACGACATAAGTTAATACACAATGTAATCAACTTTATTTTATTTTCAAGGCGCAAAAGAAGACATCTACTTTACTTCAAGGTGCACGATTAATCAATCATTGAATTCAACAATAATCAACATTATTTTCAAGGTGTGTTGATGCAGGAGCATCATTGACAATCACGGGAAGCAAGACCTATGAGCGTCAATGAATCTGTACAGGAGCTCAACGTTAGCAATCGCAACAGATATTTTGAAGTCCACCTTAACTCAGCATCGAAATTAATCTTTTGAGGCATGCTTGAAGTCAGTGCTGGAAAAACCTTGAGACACGCTTGAATGATTATGAGCGAAGTGGGAGATTCAACTCCGGCTCTGGAATGTGACTAGTCCAAGATAACCATAGGATAGGTTTTAGAGTAGACAAGTAGTAGGGGGAAACCCTAATAACCCTCTGAGATAAATAGAGGTTTTGTATGCCCAAATGAGGTTGGTTGTAGAGCTGCAAGTTAGTAGGAGATTTCAATTTTCAGTTATTTATTTCAGTTGTAGCCATTTTCCAATGCATGGTGTGAACATTGTTTGCAATTCTCTGTCATTGTGTTTTCATGAGTATATGGGACTGTGAATGTTAGGATAATTTTCAATTGTTTCTCTTCTGTTGAAGTAGTGCAAGGTGTGCACACAGAACGCAAGGAGTGCGTTAATAGGATCTGTTTCGATTCTGAATCTCAGAAGAGATAACACAAAATTTTCCCTTTGCAAGGAGTGCAAAGAGACTGGTGCAAGGTGTGCACATTCGACCACAAGAATAAAAAATATTACATAAATCTCTGTTACAAGGAGTGCATAGATCCGATATTCGATTAAGTGTCGAAGGGACTTTGCAAGAAGTCGAAGAACCAGAAAAGGAGAATGCCATGAGGGATAGATGAATTTCTCTTCGAGAAATCCTTAGGATCTGAGCTATTGAAATCCCTGAAGTGCAAGAAGTGCATGGGAATTCAAAGTCTTCATGAGACCAAGATCATGAGGAACAACACTTTTCATAAGTGTTAACGAGATCTAAGAAACAGACTCGCAGGAAGGACATATGTCGAAGCCTTTGAATCCTTCAAAAATCTTCTAATTCTGAAGAAAGCATAAGCTCAGTGGGAAAGATCTAGATCGTCCTATCAGTGTCTTGACAACGAGGAGAAAGCATAGAGGAGGAAGGATCATAGTCGTTGATCATTTCAAAATCATTGGGACTATCCATTGTCAAGGAGGACACATGGTGAGAGATTGGCGTTTCGCTGACTCGTGACTCAGAGGAGTCAAAGGTTGAGTTGTGAGAACTCACGAAAGATGAAATTGTGACTTGATATGAACCATTGGATCAAGGGAGACCATGAGCCTTCGATCTGGCCTCGTCGAAGTTTCAGAACTCGGAGGAACAGAGGTGAGCTAACCTCCAAAGTCATGAAATGAAAAACCTGGACTTGACCATGGCCATTGATCAAAGGAGGGATTTGGACCATCGGTCTAGCGCCATCGCGATATCATACATTGGGAGGATGGAGGTGCCTCACATCGGGAATCCTTGACATGTGAAATCCTGATGCACATGGAGGCTTGGCCCCAGGTCATAGTGAGGGGTCCTATGGAAAGAGGATAAGAGAGGAGCTAGCAAACGCTAGGCTCTTGTCGAAATTTTGGAGATCAAAATAGTCGGGGTAACTCACATAGAAACACCCGACTCACAAAATCGTGACACACCTTTTTTTAGGCTCGTGGTCACGGGAGAGAAATGGCTCAGCCGAGAGGAGCTAGTGCCTATTTGGCATTGAGGTTCAAACAACACTTAAGAGAGAAGCCATGGGTCTCATGTGACTTGTGTATTTGGGAAAAGGACTTGTGTAAATGGATTTGTGGTGTAGCAGAGACCTAGAGAGTCAATCCGACATAGTTTCTTGATTGATCCTAGACTGGGAGGTCGCGCAACCCTTAGGAGAGAAGGGGGGTCTGCATCAAGTGCTATCAGAGCCGAAGTTTTTCTTGCAGACAACAAGCAAAGGAGAAGAGGCAAAAAGAACTCAAATTTGTATGCTATGTGTGACAGACAATCGACACAATGTCGCTGAGGAGACAAGGAGATAAACCTTTAGACAATCGATCTATAGAAAGGGAGATGCGAGAACTTAGTGCAAGATTAGCGACGATGGAGGCAGCGCAAAGGAGAGCACCTGATACTGGAGACATCAGTGATACAGAGAGTGAAGAAGTTGTGGGTGAGAATGTCATCAAAGAAGCTACAGGAGAGGATGTTGTCGAAGAACGCTTGCTGAGAGCAGTTTCCAGATTGGGAGGCAGATCTAAGATAGAGGTCCCAATGTATGAAGGTAATTTAGATGCTGAGAAGTTGTTGGATTGGATAAGATCCATGGAAAATCATTTCGACTATGAAGAGGTCGATGAAGATAAAAGGGTGAAGCAGCCTGCCACTAGACTACAAAGACATGCAACACTGTGGTGGGATGAACTGCAGGCTGAAAGGAGAAGAAAAGGAAAACAAAAGATAAAGAGTCAGGACAAAATGGTAGCCAAGTTGAAGGCTAAGTTTATTCCCAAGGATTATCAGATCTATCTGTTCAGGAAGATGCAGAACTTGAGATAGAAAGGAATGACAGTTTAGGACTACATAGAGGAGTTCTATAGGCTGAACATCAGAACTAGAAAAAGAGAGAGAGATGAAGAAAAAGTTTCCAGATATATAAATGGCATGAGATATGAAATCCAGGATGATCTCAGCATGATGTTAGTAAGGACAGTGGAGGATGCTTATCAATTTGCATTGAAGATAGAGGAAAAGTTGGCCAGAAAACAAATCCAGTGAGGGAGAGGTAAAATCCCAGCCCCAAACAAAAGCAAGGGAGTTTCCCATGAAAAAGAACATAATCCTAAGGATGAGTCTAAGAAACCACACAATCACTCAGAAAGAGGAGGAAGTTCTCGAGAAAGACAGGGTGGTGGATGAAATTCTTCCAGAGGAAGAGAAAGAAGAGGAGGATGAGGAGTAATATGCTATGCCTGTGGAAAGACAGGGCACATGTCTTGGGACTGTCCTGAGAAAAATAAAGAAGGGGGAGGTGAAGCTCACATTTCAAAAGCACAGAGAGGGAATGTTGAAGCAAAGGAGTAGAGGATGGAGGATCCCTGATGTTGAGGAAGGTTCTGTTAAAACTAGAGACAAAAGTTGAAAATCCAGTGCAGAGGAATAGTCTCTTCAAAACAACTTACAAGACTAAAGACAGAGTATGCAAGGTGATAATTGAAAGTGGGAGCACTGATAACTTAGTAATCATAGATATGGTGGAGAAGTTGTATCTGGAGACAACTACACACCTGAATCCATACAAAGTCTCATGGTTGTAGAAAGGACACTAGGTAATGGTCACGAAATAATTCTTGGCTGAATTTAAGATAGGAGGA
Source organism: Picea glauca (assembly GCA_000966675.3). NCBI lineage: Eukaryota > Viridiplantae > Streptophyta > Pinopsida > Pinales > Pinaceae > Picea > Picea glauca. The sequence goes on along the minus strand of JZKD02S0787689.1, from coordinate 482,272 downwards.
TATATAGATGAAATTCTATGTGATGTAATTCCCATGGATGTATGCCATATTTTGTTGGAAATACCATGATAGTTTGACAGGAATGTCATTCATGATGGGAGGAATAATACGTACACCTTATAGAAGAATGGTAGAACACACATGTCGCTGCCAATAGAGGAGAAGAACGTGAAAGAGGAATCCAACACAACCATACTTCTCATGAGTGGGAAGGAACTCCTGAAAGAAGTCATGGAAGAAAATGAGATGCAGTTCGTTGTGGTGAGGAAACCTAGAGTTATCCTTACAAGTACATCGATGTATGATTTTCCTTAATAATTTCAGGAATTGTTGGAGAATTTCGCTGACATAGTGGTGGATGAGCTGCCTAACTCATTGCCACTTGTCAGAAGTATCATCCACCATATTGACTTGATACCAGGAGAAACTCTACCAAACAAAGTAGCATACATATTAACACCTCGAGAGAACGAGGAAGTGAAGAACCAAGTTCATGAATTTTTACACAAGGGTTTGGTCAGAGAAAGATTGAATCCATGCACAGTGCCAACTGTGTAAATCCTAAAGAAGGATGGAGGATGGAGAATGTGCACAGACTCAAGATCCATTAACAAGATCACCATCAGTTATATATTTTGTTTACCAAGAATGGATGATTTAATGGACTGCTTAAGTGGAGAAAATTTCTTTTCCAAAATAGATTTGAAAAGTGGATACCACCAAATCAGGATGAGAGAAGGTGATGAGTGGAAAACAACCTTTAAGAAAAATGAAGGTTTGTATGAGTGGATTTTTATGCCATTTGGTTTAACAAATGCGTCGAGTAATTTTATGAGGCCGATGAATGAAATACTAAAAGATTTCATTGACAATTCTATGGTTGTGTATCTAGATGATATACTGATCTTTAGCAGGACTAAAGAAGAGCATTTGAGGCACGTAACATTAGTGATGAGGAGGATACAATGGGAGAAGCTGCTGATAAATATGAAGAATTCCTCTTTTATGAAGACATAAATCATTTACTTGGGTTTTGTGATCTCTTCAAATGAACTAAAGATGGATCCGGAGAAGGTGAAAGCAATCAAAGAATGGCCATCACCAAGGAGCATGTTTGAGGTAAGGAACTTTCATGTATTGGCAAGTTTCTATAGGAATTTCATTAGAGACTTCAGTGGGATTTGTTCACCAATGATGGATACAATGAAGAAGAAGAAAAAGTCTTTTAAATGGACAAAGGAGGCCGAAAGGAGATTCAATATATTGAAGGATAAAATAACATAACGACCAATCTTGGTCTTGCCGAATTTTGAAAAGACATTTTGGGTGAGATTTGATGCAAGTGGAGTTGCAATAGGAGCAGTTTTGAGTCAAGATAATAGACCTGTTGCCTATTTCAGTGAGAAGATGAATGACACCAAGATAAAATAATCCACGTATGACAAGGATTTTTATGCCATAATTCAAGCCTTGAAGAAGTGGAGACATTACCTTGTCCCACAAGAATTTGTCTTGTATAGCGATAACCAGGCTTTACAATTCATAATGAGGCAAGAAAAATTGAATCAGAGGCATGGAAAATGGGCTGAGTTTATGTAGAATTTTACTTTTGTCGTAAAACATATCGCTGGGAATGCTAACAAAGTTGTTGATGCATTAAGCAGGAGATGTTTGATTCTGCAGGAATTTTAAGTGAAGACCTTGGGTTTTGAACACCTTAAGGATATGTATCGTGATGATCCAGATTTCAAGGAAGCATATGAAGCATGTGCAAATCCTGTGTTGAGAGACAAAATCCAGTGGACAGAGTACATGATTCAAGAGGGATTGTTGTTCAAGGGAAATCAGTTGTGCATACCAAAATTCTCAATGAGGGATAACCTTTTGAAGGAAAAGCATAGTGGAGGATTGGCTAGACATTTCGGCCATGATAAAATGTTTTCACAGTTGAACAACTCATACTATTGGCCAGGTATGAGAACATAAGTGATAAAGTTTGTGAACAGATGTAGAATCTACCAACATGTGAAAGGGAAGAGACAAAACACTGGATTGTATCAACCATTTCCAATAGCAGAGAAGCCTTGGGATGCAATAAGCATGGATTTTGTGTTGGGACTGCCAAGAATGAAAAAAGGATTTGATTCCAAATTTGTGGTGGTGGATAGATTTTCAAATATCACACATTTTATCCCATACCAGAAGACAAATGATGCAACACATATTGCAAATCTATTTTTCAAGGAAGTTGTAGGACTTCACGACCAACCTAAAAGCATTGTCTCGGACAGAGAAACAAAATTTGTTGGTCACTTTTGGAGAACACTGTAGAAGAAGTTGGGGATGGATTTTTCTTTCAGCTCACCTTATCACCCTCAGATAGATGGACAGACTGAGCTGGTAAACAGAAGTTTGGAAAACTTATTGAGGAGTCTGGTCACTGAGCACCATAATTAGTGTTGGAAGCAAAATTTGCATACAATGACTCGCCAAATAGGAGAACTGGAAACAATCCATTCCAAATATTGTATGGAATGCAACCTAGAGGAGTATCTAAGTTGAGAGACTTGGAACAAAGTGAGATCAGGAGCACGGGAGTAGAATATTTTGCTGTAGAAATGCAAAAGCTCCATAGCCATATCATAGGATAGTTGTAGAGTTCTAACCAGAATTACAAGCGTAGAGCTGATCAACATTGTAAAGAACTTCAGTTTGAAGTAGGAGATTAGGTTCTGGCACATCTCAAAAATGAAAGGTTCCCTAGGGGAACATATAACAAGTTAAATATGAAGAAGATAGGACCATGTAAGATCTTGAGGAAGTTTGATGCAAATGCCTATGAGATTGAGCTACCAGATGAGGTGGGCATATTGCCCATATTCAATGTTTCAGACTTGTATCCTTACAGGGAAGAAGACATAGAGGGATCGAAATTTCAAGAGAAGATTTAGTGGGAAAAAAAAATGCTTATACCAAAAAAAACACAGATGGAGAAGATTGTTGATCACAGGATTGGCAAGAAGACTAGGATGAATACCTATTTTGAGTATCTAGTTAAGTGGAAGGGACACCCAATAGAATATTCTAGTTGGGAAAATGAAGCTACTATCTAGAAGCAGGGAAAGTCAGTGTAGGAGCTCATGGACATGAGTGCATGAATTTTTGTCAAGGGGAGTATGATGCAAGAACATTGTTAGCAATTGAGGGAAGCAAGACCTATCAAAATCAAGGAATATATACGGGAGATCAACACTAGAAGTCACAACATATATTTTTAAGTCCACCTTAACTCAACGCCGTAATTAATATTTTGAGGCAAGCTTGAAGTCAGTACCGGAAAAACCTTGAGACACACTTGAATGATTATGAGCGAAGTGGGAGATTCCACTCCGACTCTGGAATGTGATTATTTCAAGATAATCGTAGGGAAGGTTTTAGAGTAGACAAGTAGTAGGGGGAAACCCTAAGAACCCTCTGAGATAAATAGAGGTTTTGTACGCCCAAATGAGGCTGGTTGCAGAGCTGCAAGTTTGTAGGAGATTTCAGTTTTCATTTTTTTTTTTTTTTTTTTTTTNTTTCAATTGTAGCCATTTTCACTTTTGAATATAACAGATGAAAATTGATCCAATGCATGGTGTGAAAATTGTTTGCAATTCTCTGTCATTGTGTTTTCATGAGTATATGGGACTGTGAATGTTAGGATAAGTTTCAATTGTTTCTCTTCTGTTGACGTAGTGCAATGTCTGCACACAGAACACAAGGAGTGCATTAATGGGATCTGTTTCAATTCAGAAGCTCAGAAGATATAACACAAAATTTCCCCTTTGTAATGAGTGCAAAAATATTGGTGCAAGGTGTTCACAGTCGACCACAATAATCCAAAATGTTGCATAAAGATCTGGTGCAAGGAGTGCACAAATCTGAGATTCGATTAAGTGTCGAAGGGACTTTGCAAGAAGTTGAAGAACCAGAAAAGGAGAATGCCTGGAGGGTGAGAGGAATTTCTCTTTGAGAAATCCTTAGGATCTGAGTTATCAAAATCCCTAAAGCACAAGAAGTGTTAATGATATCGAAGAAATATACTCATAGGAAGGACAAAGGTCGAAGCCTTTGAATCCTTCGAAAATATTTTAATTCTAAAGAAAGCGTAATCTCAGTGGGAAAGATATAGATCGTCCGATCAACATCCAAACAATGAGGAGCAAGTACAGAGGAGGAAGGATCATAGTCGTTGATCGTTCTGAAATCATCGAGACCATCCATCATCAAGGAGGACACGTGGCGAGAGATCAACGTTTCACTGACTCATGACTCAGAGGAGTCAAAGGTTGAGTTGTGAGAACTCGCGAAATGTGAAATCATGAATTTATCTGAACCACTGGATCAAGGGAGACCATGAGCTATCAATCTAGTCTCGTCGGAGTTTCGAAACTCCGAGGAACAAAGGTGAGGCAACCTCCAAAATCATGAAACATGAAACTCTGAATTGACCATAGTCGTTGATCAAAGGAAGGATTTGGACCATCAATCTAGTGCCATCGTGAGTTCAGACATCGGGAGGATAGAGGTGCCTCACATTGGGAATCCCCGACACGTGAAATCATGACACGCACGGAGGTTTGGCCCCAAGTCATAGTGAGCGGTCCTATGGAAAGATGATAAGGGAGGAGCTAGCGAGCGCTAGACCCTTGTCAGAATTTCAGAGATTAGGAGAGTTGGGGTGACTCACATACAAACAACTGACTCGCGAAATCACGGTGTGCCTTTGTTTATGCTTGTGGTCATGGCGAGTGGTTGCGAGAGAGAAAGGGCTTAGCAGATAAGAGCTAGCACCCATTTGGCGTTGAGGTTTGAATAATTCTTAGGAGAGAAGACGAGAGTCTCATATGACCTGCGTATTTGGGAAAAGGACCTATGTAAGAGGGTTTGAGGTCTAAAAGAGACCTAGAGAGTCAATCAGACTCGATTTCTTGATCAATCCTAGAACGAGAGGTCGCACAACCCTTAGGAGATAAGGGGGGTCTACATCATGCATGCATGACCTAATTACTGTATTAAACATAAATCAACACCATTCAATGCACACACTTAATCTAAAAGAGTAATCATTTTGTTAAGATTTAAGCTATTATTAGAGTTCTTTGCATTTCACTAGATAACAATAGCATAGATAGGATCATTGAAAAATACACATTCACAAGAGGCACATCATTTATCCTGGGAAAACCTCATGGGGGAGAAAACCCAACAAAACTTCCTTATTATAGATAGGCTATACAATGCTAAGAGATAACTCAAACAAATAAAGAAATTCCTCTCCCAAGAATGCGCCTCTCTCTCTCTCTCTCTTCTCCAAATGAAACTCCAAAACTTGCTTCTCAATGAACAAGTGAGTGTGTGTCTAAGTGAGGTGCTAGCCTCCTTATTTATACAACTCTGGCACATGTGGACTAAGGCGTCTCTTCACTGGTGGGGTTGACTTCTTCTTCTGGGTGGTTATAACCACCTTTAATATATTTTGGGGCCGACTTCTTATTCTTCCTATTACATTCAATGCACACACTTAATCTAAAAGAGTAATCATTTTGTTAAGATTTAAGCTATTATTAGAGTTCTTTGCATTTCACTAGATAACAATAGCATAGATAGGATAATTGAAAAATACACAATCACAAGAGGCACATCTTTTATCCTGGGAAACCCTCATGGGGGAGAAAACCCAACAAAACTTCCTTATTATAGATAGGCTATACAATGCCAAGAGATAACTCAAACAAATAAAGAAAGTCCTCTCCCAAGAATGCGCCTCTCTCTCTCTCTCTTCTCCAAATGCAACTCCAAAACTTGCTTCTCAATGAACAAGTGAGTGTGTGTCTAAGTGAGGTGATAGCCTCCTAATTTATACAACTCTGGCACATGTGGACTAAGGCGTCTCTTCACTGGTGGGGTTGACTTCTTCTAGGTGGTTATAACCACCTTTAATATATTTTGGGGCCGACTTCTTATTCTTCCTATTACAATTATGTTTTGACCAATCCGCAAAAGGGGATTTGGTATTTTAAAGTAGCTGACATGATCAATATGCAATAGGGGATTGATCTAATGAATAATACAACAACAATAATTAGAGTACACTTTGCAGTTACATTATTTCAACACTCCCCCTTAACAAGAAGGGTATTCTACAACAACATCAGGCGAGAGAGAGGACAACGTCATCAATAACATCAAGTGGGTGAGAGGACAACATCATCAATATCATCTTGGAACACTGACTAGCATATCTATAAATTATCGAAATTTTTTCTCATCGACAACATCATCATTCTCAATGGAATGGAATCGTCATCTGCATCAATATGGATTAGTATAAAACTAATACATCATCATCACAACATGAGGCTGGTCACATCATCACATCATGAGGCTATCTCATCATCACAACACAAGGCTGACACACTACACAACAATTAAGCTAGAATCTCAACACAACAATTAAGCTAGAAACACAGTACTAGACTGGCTTTACATCACAACAATTAAGCTGGAAGAACAATACTAGGCTAGCATATCTCAACACAACAATTAAGCTAGAAACACAGTACTAAAATAGATTTACGTCACATCAATTAAGCTGGAAGCATAGTACTAGGCTAACATATCTCAACACAACAATTAAGATGGAAACATAGTACTAGACTGGCTTTACATCACAACAATTAAGCTAGAAGCACAGTACTAGGCTAGCATATCTCAACACAATAATTAAGACGGAAACACAGTACTAGACAAGCTTCACGTCACAACAATTAAGCTGGAAGCATTGTACTAGGCTGGCATATCTCAACATGACACTGCTCCCCCTTTCAAGGGAGGTCCTTTTGGACTATACCGAACTTATATAGAAAGTGCTCAAATTTTACATGACATAGAGGCTTGGTCAACACGTCGACAACCTGTTCATCCATGCTAACATATTGGAGCTTTATGGATCCTCTCTACACCATGTCATGGATGTAATGATATCGGATATCTATGTGCTTTGACTTGTCATGAAATATAAGATTCTCTATCATCTTTATGCATCTCTAGTTGTCACATAGGATCGTGGTTTCTTCCATCTCTAATTTGAATAGACCAGTCAAAAACTTACGAAGCCATATAGCTTCGCAGCTGGCAGAACACACAACAATGTATTATGCTTCCGCTGTACCGAGATCAATGCTGGATTGCTTCCTACTCTTCCATGAGATCATGGTTGATCCCAAACTGAAACAACATCCTGAAGTTCTCTTCCAGTCAGAGACATTTCCAGACCAATATGAATCAATGTACCCACTCAGTGTGAAATCATGATCTTCATCATAGTTGAGACCACAATCTAATGTACCCTTAAGGTACCTCATCACATGTTTTGTAGCAACTAGGTGAACATGTCTGGGTTCTACCAGAAACTGACTCAAGGTGTTGATGAAAAAACAAATGTCTGGTTTGGTTTTCTTCAGGTACATCAACGATCCAATGATCTGTCTATATAGTGTGGCATCAATCAATTCTGATGAAGTGTCGACCACTAGCTCCAACTTCATTTCCATGGGAGTATTCATGGACTTGCACTCCAACATTTCAAATCTCTTCAGTATTTCGATTGCATACTTACCTTGGTTAAGGAAGATTCTTGCTGGGCTCTGCCATACCTCAATACCTAAGAAATAATGCATTAGGCCAAGGTCTTTCATCTCAAATTCTGAAGCGAGCTTCTTCTTACATTCGGTGATGAGATTTTCTTCTCTAATTAAGAATAGGTCATCCACATACAACAACAATATCACCGACTCATCGTTCATAACGTTGAAGTAGAGGTTAGAATCTGATTTACTCTTGGTAAAGCCCAATCTCGTCAGAAAATTGTCTATCTTGCCATACCAATCTATAGGATCTTGCTTCAATCTGTATAGAGAACTCTTCAACTTGCAAACATGAGTCTTCTTGTCTTCAACTTCAAATCGATGAGGTTGCTCTATATACACTTCTTCTTTGATGACACCATTTAAGAAAGCTTTCTTTATGTCCATCTGGTGTAACTTCCACTTCATCTTAGCTGCAAGGGCTATGATGCTTCTAATCGAAGTGTATCTGGCTACAGGAGAGAATGTCTCTTCATAGTCAATGCCTTCCTTTTGAGAAAATTCATGAGCGACAAATATTTCTTTATACTTCTCAATACTTCCATCAACAACATGTTTTATTTTGAGGATCCATTTGGAAGATACCACATCCTTGCTCTTTGGTCTGGGAACTATTTCCCATACATCTTTCTTTATTATGGATTGGTATTCTTCTATCATGGCATCTTCCCATTCTTTCTTTTGAATGGATTCTTCAAAGCATGCAGGCTCCTTCTCTAGGATATCACACATCAAAGCCATATAATTGGATAATGGCTTAGGTCTCTTCACCTATCTCGTGGTTCCTTAGGGAACAACATACTTCTCTCCATCTTGAATAATCTCTCTATCCCAAGCATGATTTCTATAATGGGAAATCATCATATGAGGAGGTTCTTGAAATTCTACTATGTCATAATCTTCTAGAATTTCCTCATCAGGGGAAGCTATGACTTCCTTCACTGGTTCTGCAACTCTGGGAACCTGCCTTACTGATTCTGCAACTCTAGGAGCTACATGTTCCTCTTCATATACTTCTTCAAGCTGACATCTTCTTGATTTCTTGATAACTTCATCTTCATCAAAGGTCACATCCCTTCTAATCTCAATGTGATAGTGACTTGGTATATAAATCCTGAAGGCCTTAGAGGCCTCACAATATCCCATAAATATTCCCTTCTTTCATGAGGGTTGAAACTTGTTTCTCTTCTCTTTCGGAATATGTACAAATACTGGGAAACCAAATATTTTGAGATAGCTTACCTCTCGCTTCTTTCTAATGAACATCTCTTCTAGGGTCTTGAACCCAAGTGCACTATGGGACAATCATTTTTGTACATATACGGTGGTCATTGTTGCTTATGCCCATAAGCACATTGGAATATCTTGATCATGGATCATGATCTTCACTGCTTCCGTTATCATTCTATTATTTCTTTCTGCCACACCGTTTTGTTGAGGGTTGTAGGGAGTGATGCGCTCCCTCTTGATCCCGACATCTTTGCAGAAGTTCACAAACTCTTTTGAGGTGTATTCTCCTCCATTATATGATCTGAGTATCTTGATATTTATTTCAGAAAGATTCTCTATCAAGGCTCTGAATTCCTTGAATTTACTGAACACTTCATCTTTTGATTTCAAAGATTAAACCCAGGTCTTATGAGAATAATCATGAATAAAAGATACATAGTATACATACCCACTGATGGAGGATGGTGGCATTGGGCCACACACATCTGAATGAATGGTTTCTAAGACTCCTTCTTTCTTTTTGTCTGTCTTCGAAAAAGGGTTCTTGATGTTCTTCCCTTATGCACATCCATTTCACACACCTTCATGGTCAACCTTGAGTTCTGGTAGACCTGTTACTACTTTTCATATGTATGGTAATGCCTTGTAGTTGATGTGGGATAATATTCTATGCCAAAGCTCACATGTATTCTCAATGACGTGGGTCATGGATGCTTCTGAGTGACCCTTTAGCTTATACAATCCACCTTTTTCTTTTCCAATGACTATTGCTTCTTTTATGGTTTCTCCTTTAGCCCACATAAGGACTTCTCTATCTATAAAGGAAAATCTGAAGCCTTTCTTTTCTAAAGCTGATATGGAGAGTAGGTTCTTTTTCAAACTTGGTACATAGAGTATGTTCTTCATCTTCATTGAATTCCCTAGGTTAGTTTGTAGTTTGATTCTCCCACTCCCTTGATGAGATATTGGTAATCATCTCCAAGTGTAACTTTATGAGAAAACTTCTTTTCTAAAATGCAAGAGAGAATATCTCTTTGACATTTCATGTGCTTGGAAGCACCACTATAAATGAGCCAATTGTCCTCTCCAGGTGCTACCAATCCTGAGAGGGCCAAGATTAAGACATAGTCTTTAATTTGTTCTCTTAACATATTTGTGGGTGGTTCTTCATCTTCAACTACATGGGCATGATGTCTCTTATTTTTCCTCTTGTATTCTTCTCATCTAGATGGATAGTATCTCGCAATATGTCCCATCTTGTCACAATGGTAGCATTGGACAGATGAGTAATCTCTTTCCTTTCGTTGTCCTTTCTTTTGGAATCTCTTTGGCTGAGATTTGTTTTGGGGGTGAGACTCTTTATGAGTTTATTTTTGGAAGTAAGACTTATTTATTCCTCCTTTAGTGTGAGTAGCTAGGGCTTGATCTTCATCTCTTTCTACTAAAGTCTCTCATTTAGCTACTCTTGATTCTTCTTGAATGCATTCTTCCCATAGATTGCCAAATTTTAGTTTCTCCATTCTAGCACAAATCGTTTGGATGAATGCATCCCAAGGTCTTGTGAGACCATTAAGGGTCGTCATTATGAGTTTGTATTCATCTATGGTATCTCCAATTGCTTCTAAATGTTCTTTGAATTCTGATATTCTGGAGAAATATTCCTGAATTGATTCTCCTCTCTGCATCCTTCTATTCTTGAGCTGAGTTCTTAGATTCATGTTTTGGTTTATGTTCTTTCCTTCATATAGTCTGTTTAGGGCATCACACATTTCTTTCAGAGTATTCTTTGATGACACATAAGGAATCCGATGATCTTTGATTGGATTTGTAATGCTTCATTTGGCCCTAATCATGTCCTTTTGGTGCTTTGCTTTGTCTTCAACATCGGTGGGTTCTAGTACTTCTTCTTTGACGAATCTTGCTAAGTCATTCTCTTCAAGAATGAGACAAATCCTATACTTCCAAGCATGAAATTTTTCCACTCCTTCTAGCTTGTTAGCAAGCTTAGTGCTTTCAGACATCTTTTACCTGGAGCTAGGAAAATGTCCAAAAATGAAAATTATCAAAATTAAATTATGAACTTACCAGAAGGTGCACTTGGCTGAGGTGAGAATCTTGGTGTGTTTAGATATGATAAAATCCAACTTTTACCCCTCCAAACTTGATCTGCAGATTTATGGACTAGTGCTTTTGGTTTTCTGGTACTCTGGTACTTCTAGTACTCTAGTACTCTGGTTTTCTGGTACTTCTGGTACTTTGTGAAAACTAGGGTTTCACTTTCCAAGAGATCTAGCCACTTAAACGTTGTGCTGAGGATGCCAAAGTGATCCTTGAGGAAGGGCACACTTTTCTAGATGGTTTTAGGGCTGAAAAACTTCATCAACAAAAAGCCCTAATTTGCATGTATGACAACAATGACATTTTTCAATTTCTCTTGTGAAAGATGCTCTCTTCATCTTAGCTCCGAAACCATGTTAAGGTTTAAGCGATTATTAGAGTTCTTTGCATTTCACTAGATAACAATAACATAGATAGGATCACTGAGAAATACACAATCACAAGAGACACATCATTTATCATGGGAAACCCTCATGGGGGAGAAAACCCAACAAAACTTCCTTATTATAGATAGCCAATACAATGCCGAGAGATAACTCAAACAAATAAAGAAATTCCTCTCCCAAGAATATGCCTCTCTCTCTCTCTCTTCTCCAATTGCACCTCCAAAACTTGCTTCTCAATGAACAAGTGAGCGTGTGTCTAAGTGAGGTGATAGCCTCCTTATTTATACAACTCTGGCACGTGTGGATTGTGGTGTCTCTTCACTGGCAGGGCTGACTTTTTCTTTTGGGTGGTTATAACCACCTTTAATATATTCTGGGGCCTCTTTAATATATTCTGGGGTTGACTTCTTATTCTGTGTATTTCAATTATGTTTTGACCAATCCACAAAAGGGGATTTGGTCTTTTACAATAGACGACATGATCAATCCACAATAGAGTATTAATCTAATGAATAATACAACATTAATAATTAGGATATACTTTGCAGTTACATTATTTCAATACATTTATGTGTCATCATTAGTCCAAAGCACAAAGCAATCTAATTACTTAATCATCAACATAATCCATGGCACAAGGGAAATCATCTATTTTATTTTCATGGTGCAAAGATAAGCAAATCACATAATCAGTCTCACGTCCTATTAAATTTCATGGCACAACAATTTTTATTACAAACATACATCACATTATTCAATGGCGCAAGAGTAATTATCAATTTAGTTCCAGGCGCAAAAGGAATCTAATCTATTAAATTCAGGGCACAAGAATCTAGTTACTCGTCCATTTATTTCCACGCGCAAAGAGATATAATCACATACATTCAATTATAGATTAGCAATGTTTAATGGCACAACATGATATTCTACTAAACCCTATTATTTTAATCTCTGGTAGCATAACTATACATCTCAATTTAATGGCATCTTCTAGGAGCATGTTAGGGAATGCCAAAATTCATATTCATTATGAGAACCCATCCGAGGATGTATCTTCTCAACCATACATTGAGTTAACACTACTTACATTACGTATCCATCTATAAACCAAAAAGATAGAGTCTTAATAAACAATAATAAGGAGAACTTTAGAGTTGACTTATAATTCTAATTAAATAATTAAAGAAGCACCCATAAATGAAGGAACCCAAGTCAATCTATAGTACCATGGAGGGAATCAAGGAGGGCCTAATCTTAATAAGTCACCTATAAGGACTGAATACCATCTTATAAATCCAATAAAATACTATAAGAGGTCACTTCATGATGATACCTAAGTAAGGATTTCAATCAAATGCATCACCATACCAAGAATTTAAGAAGACTAAATTTGTTAAGCAATGAAAATAAGATGTCCTAAGTTAACCCTTATATTGGTTATTAAGAACTAAAACAATTATAAAAACCAAGGAAATCACAGGGAAAAAATCACAATCCCTGGGAAATTTTTTTGAGGTGCAAAACGAAAAGAAAATGATGTAATTCGCTGGGCAAAGGAAAGAAGGTGGGGAGCCTTGACTCCTCGAAAAAAAATAGAGAAAAAAAATATGCAATTCACTGGGCAAAGGAAAGAATGCGCAGAGCCTTGATTCCTCAGAAAAACTCAGAGAAAAAGATGCAATTCATTGTGCAAAGGAAAGAAGGCGCAGAGCCTTGACTCCTCAGAAAACGAAGATAAAAATGATGCAATTCACTGGGAAAAGGAAAGAAGGCACAAAGCCTTGACTCCTAAAAAAAACGCAGAGAAAAAAAAGATGAAATTCGTTGGGAAAGGGAAAGAAGGGGAAACACAGAGAATTCCATGGGAAGTCACATGGTCATTCCCCCAATGTTGCAAAAGGTTAATACAACCCAAAAAATGCAGAGATGCTAGGTGTAAAGTTGTGTTCAACCCAACGCAATATTAGAAAAATGTAGAGCATAATCCTATAGAACACGCAAAGAAAAAACATCAAGAGATCTTACCCAGTTGGGCGAAATCGCAAGCAATAAAGCAGATAAAAAATGCAGAGGGTCAACTTGCAGCGCAGAGGTTAATGGATAAATAGTTGTTGGGTGATGAAACAAATCGCAGAGGTTTCACTTGTAAAGGAAATGTCGAGGTTCAACTTGCAATGTAGAGGTTAATGGTGAAATAATTTTTGAGTGATGAAACAAATTACAGAGGTTTCACTTGTAAAGGAAACATAGAGGCTCAACAAACGTTAACACTAGTTTCACCGAGACCATTAGAAGGTTTAAACTTGGTTGAAATTCGTTTAAGCTAAGATTAACATGAATTCCAGAAAAATCCAAGGGACATGCATCGATCAAGGACTGTGGAATTTCTATGGAATTTAAAATGACCAAGACAATTAAACTCTGAGGAAAAATGTACATCTTGCAGAAGCATTTTTATTCTAAATACATCTTACATAAAATTGCATCGACCATCTATATTCTAATTACATCTCACAAAAAAATAAATACTGGATCCAATGTCCATTTAATGAAGTTTAAAAGCTTGTACATCTTAAATCTTAATGCAATACAATTCTCAATAAAATACTGTAGCCGATGACAAAGGTGAACCTGGAGATGATCTTCAGCAACAGGCGTTCCACATGTCCTCTCACTTCCTAATCGCGGAGACTTCACCGGTACCTCCCAACCAACGCTAGGGGTAATCTTCTTCCCCCTTATCCCCCCGAGCCGAAAAGGGGCCACACACAAATACAACCAGAATCCTCTAGCTCCCAGCTCGCCTCGCAAGCTGGAGCCACCACTCGCTCTCTCGAGTTGGTTATCCCAATTCTCACAAGTAAAATCAGTCAGAATTTCTACAGCATAACCTTACTCATAACCAGTCTGATCCATTTCTCAACTCAGCCATTTGTTTTATAGAATTTTTCCAACACCTGGACAATTAATTCAATTTTCAATTAAAATAATTTAAAATTATTTCCCCCTTACACTTGTCACTCTTTCTCCCAATTTTTACAATTAAATCCACTTTTTAATTTAATAAAATTCAATTTCCCTCACCCATCCTAAAAGCGCTCCTAAAATCACTCCTAGTTGTCCCTTTATTCCCTTTATTCCAATTAATGACTGACGCCTTTCTAAAACAAAGTTGATTTAAAACAAGAAACTTATCCTAGTTAGATTTTTGTTAACTAGACTCTAGATTACTTTCTATGTGTACCCTTTCCTTTAGCTTTATTCCAATTATACCTTAAATTCCAATTTGGTAATTACTTGCACAATGTGTATTAACTCACTCTTTAGATTTATTTAATTTTCATTGATTACTTAAATTGATTTATTTCATCCCCTCATTATTTAATTTATAAAATTAGTTTTTAGTCTTCTCACTAACATAGACTTAGGCTTAGTTAATTTATTATTTGCACGAGCTTAGACCCTTAGGGATTATGATTAATAAAATCATTCTTTAATTAATGAATTAATAAATTAATTAATCTTACAGTGCTCAAGATTTTACAAGGTTTAACATTTTCTCAAAGTTTTCTAGGCCACCTAGATTATTTAACTCATTTATTTTAAAATTCTGCGACGTGTGCTTCAAGACACACTCTACGCTGCAAGGGTGCCACTCAACTTTAATTCAAATTTTTAATTTCGCGACGTGCCCTTCAAGACACACTTTGTGCTCCAAGGGTGCCACTTTTCTTTGACTGGTTTTTGTAGTTTTTTGACCCTTAGAGTCAATACTCCATTCAGGCGACCTTGTGAGAGACTAAGGGCTTCTAAGGAATAATGACCCTGCCTTATTGCGCACCCCTTAGAAATATTCATGAGTGATTGTATCAGTATTCCCTTACAACATTGTGGATCTCTCAAAGTAGGTAATCGTTAACCTAAAATTCATTCCATGATGAGAGTGCTAGTAGGCTGTGACAAGGATGTTGTCACACCTCTCCCTCAATATATGGTTGTTGTGAATGGACCCTTTACTCAAGTGAGTCATATTAACAAGCAATCTTTAGCCTGCATCCATCAACAAAACACTGTCAAAGATCCATACGCAACATCATAATATAATCGATCATATGTCACATATGCATAAATGAAATGCTAAAACCAATACAATCCACTCCCTAACTCAATTTAGAGTCCAAGTAGGTCCGGTGATGCCATCGACATCCTCAATCTGTCAAGTGTCCTACACACTAAGGGGAAACCCATAAATAACATTTGTCAATACATGGATATCATACAACATAAATCATAATCCATCAACATCATCATAGGAATCCATAAGTGAAACATACAACCATATACTAAAATTGGATCACTTGCATGCAAATGTCCTCAAAGAATAAGTCAATAACATGTGCTCGCAAGAGAGGGATGTTACATTATAACAATGGAATATTGTAATATCGAATGACTTGATAAACTATAGAATGTCAATGGATGTGAATGGACACCACAAGTTCAAAACAGACTACACATTGGTTTAATATTGTAGCTTTATAGTGCTAGTAAGCTTGGAAGCTACAAACATTGGGGTTTTGCATTTTTATGGATTTAAAACCTAAAAGTGTAGATCTTTGTGTTGAAATTTGAGGTTTATTGATCAATGAAGAGCACAATGGTAGTCTCCTTACAGATCGAAAATGGTTGGTAGAGTCCTCAAATTTCATTTTCATTCTATTTCTCATAGATGGAGACTCTAAAGACTACAAAATATTGGTAGAGCCCTAAAATTTCATCTAGGGTCTAGCGCTAGTGCTTATGGAGGTGTCCAATTGTCTAGGCTTGTTGAAATTTTATTAGTGCAATAATTAAAAGAAAACCTAGAGAATACTTGTTGAGCCTAAAATCCTTGTATCAAAATGGACTGCAACTCCTTTTAACTTTCAGAAATTGATATCAGTTAGCAGTATGGCTTGAAATTTTCAAGAAATTCAAATGACCCATAAGGGGAAAAACACAGTAAGAAATGGGAAACTTGAACACCTAGGGCTAAGCCTTGTAGGTATGGTTTAACCTTCATTGATATTTAGTGCTATTTTTGCAATCCCCATTAATGCATAATAGTAGCTTTTAGCAAGTGAAGAGGTATTCATGTGGTGAGTGTGGCAGGGCCCTCTATCAACTTCACTTGGTGAAGGAAAAATTTCTCGAAAGATAATACCAAAGGAGCTCAAACTAGTCCAAGCATTTGGTTATCCACTAATAAATTTCTCAAAATGTAAATCAAATTTGAAGCAATGGAAATTTTCCTTTCACTTTCTATTTCATATTTTTTTTGGAAAAAAATGAGACCATAGTAATCCTAATTCTCCCATGCTTGAGCTAGGAATTTGCAGATTGAGTAGGCTTCACCTTTGGAATTGGCTCTTGGAAAATTTATCACTAGAAAGGGTTTTAAATGCAATGTGGGTTTGTTTTCAAATGATTGGTAACAATGATGTTTCTTTATGAATGGTTAATAAATGCTCACTTTCATCTTGTTGGATGACTGAGGAGGAGGGCTAATGGGGAGTTTAGATACAATAACTGAGGTTGGTGGTCACATGAATTTTTCATTGTTATATATATATATATATATGTAATGCATGTCACTTAAAGGATAACTCACTTTGTTGGAAGTGCTTAAAAAATTCACTTAAGGATATAGTCCAAGGATTATACTTCCTTTAGCTTAGATGATAGGTCTTAAGGGCATCTATTTGGAAAAAGTTGCTTGGGACTTGGATATGCCATCATTATTTTTTGAAACTCGTAGTATACAAGTAGGTCAATTTATAACAAGCGTTGTTGACATGAATTAATGCCCCATTGGAAATTGAGATGTGTTTCACTTATATGATTGCTATATTTCTAGTGTGTCTAACCTTGATTGAAAATTTTTGACATGTTGTTTCCATTAATTTGGTTCTATACCTTTGAAGTCTAGGGTCAGGGTCTATATTATACATGGAATCAATCAATATATGGTGGTTTGAAGTATGACCTCTGGTTGATGGATGCCACCTTCTGATCTTTTTGGTTAAACCTATTATATTGGATCATTTCACTCTCAAAGGTCTAGGAAGGCTGCATTCTGGGCTAGCATATCCTGATCAAGATGGAGGCACCATGCATGAGTAGAGGGCAAGTAAGAGGGTGAGCTTGTTTTCTAATTTCTCCACCTTGATGTTGATGTTTTAGTAGCTGCAGGAGGTACTTTACCTCCTATATGACTTTTATTAGACAATAAGAAGATTCCAGAAGAAAGAGAACCATTGAACATATGTGGAAATACCCTAGAAGAGAAGTCGACACGGAAGAATAAAGAACGAAGAAGTGACACCTTCCCAGAAGAGAAGTCGACCCAGTAAAGAGGACATAAAGACTAAAAATAGGAGGTACCTTAGCTCATTTGGATACCCTCTCTCTCACTCTCTCATCTACATAGAAGTAAGGATCACGTCTAAGGAAGGGTGATGCAACAAATGCAATGAAATAGATTCTTCTTGTTCAGTCTTTCTTATATTTCTCTCTTGTGCGCTACTCTTGGAAAAGGTGTGCTACCTTGGTATTGTGCTCCTGCTGTAGTTGGGGTGGTATTTCTGGTTGTACCTTCAGGTAGTCTTTGTGTTAGGGTTTATCTATTGGTTCATGATTGGTCTTGCTTTGTGAATGAAATCTTTCTAAGAAAGGTTATTGGGATTTTCCCTCATTTGGGGTTTTCCCAGGATAAATATCGTGTTCTTTTGTCTCTTGTTTATGAGGTTATTTCTCAATAAATGATATATATAAGTTAATAGTAAATAATTAAGAGAACAATGGTAACTCTAATTCTCTATAAATAAATAAAATCTAATATGGTATCAAATCTGGTTACCTTCAGAACAATTTGAACAGTGGAAGGAAGATCACTACAGTAGTACGTTGCAACTGCAGTGATATACTTTTTCAACCTCGTTGAGCACTATCCCAAGGTCGTTTGGGATCATTATTTCACAGATAGGTGCACCCTACCCTAGTGCACTCCCTGCAACCCTCAGCGTGCAGTTCGGTGAAGTTTGAAACATCGAAGTTTTCCAGAGCTAGGTTTCTATCAATGAAAATGTCAACCAACATGAGAGTTGAAGAAAGATTGGATGGAGCAAGTAAATTCATATCCTGGAAGCAGAAAGTTATCCTCATTCTAGAAGAGAATGAGTTATTGGATCTCATCAAGCATATGCTTCTAGAACCAGAAGAAGAAGATGCCAAAGAAAAGTTCAGGAAGAATGAGGTCAAGCCCAATAGGATATTGACAGACCCAATAAAGTATCATCTGATACCTAATGTATCATAACTAAAGACACCAAAGGAAATGTTTGATTCACTAACCAAACTTTATGAAAGTAAGAATACCAGTTGAAAAATTACTCTAAGGAATCAACTCATAAACGTGACAATGAACAAGTCAGAAACACTAGCCAACAATTTTATGAGGATCTCATAGACCAAGGACCAGCTAGCAACCATTGGAGATCCAATAGAAGACACTGAACTCGTGATTACTACAATCAATGGATTTCCCTCCTCTTTAGATCCATTTATTCAAGGGATTTGTGCCAGAAGAAAATTTCCCAAGTTCAACAATCTATGGGAAGAATGGACCCAAGAGGAATCTAGGTCGATATCCAAATCACAGAAGACTAATGATGATGAAAATCAAGCACTTTATTCCCAAGTGAAGAAGAGAAAGGAAAGGGAAGAAGTCATGATGAAAAAGTATAAGAAACCACGCCAAAAGAAGGATGCATCAAATATCAGATGCTACACCTACAAGAAGATGGGGCATTATACCTCACAATGCCCTCATAAACATGAAAAGAGAAAGAAGAGGAGGCACCATGCACATACAACAGAAGATGAAGAGCACAAGTCAAAGGATGAAGAATTTGTATTTGTTTTATCACTCACAGGAACCATCACTCAAGAGAGTGACACTTGGCTCATATATAGAGGTGCTTCCAAGCACATTACTAAATGCATAAATTCTCTTTCAAAACTGACAGAAAGGAGCTCATCCCTTCAAGTGGATCTTGGGGATGATTCCAAGCATGTAGTAAAAGGCGTTCGAGAATCCTCCCTAGAACTTGACTGAAGTAACCATCTTTTAATTAAGGATATTTTGTTTGTACAAAACTTGAATAAGAATGCACTTTCCATATCTTCTTTAGAAGATAAAGGTTTTAGGGTAGCTTTTGTGGATGGACAAGTTCTTCTATGGTCCAAGAATTCAAGCATTGATAAAGATACTGTGATTGGTGTCCGAGAGGGAGGACTATATAAATTGAAGGGACACCAAGAACAATCCCTTGTACATAACAATGTTAGCTCAAGTGAGCTATGGAACTGAAGACTTGATCACATAAACTATAGAGAACTAACGATATTGGGCAATATGGTTATAGGTATACCTGACATTAAGGTAGAACGTGATGGAGTATGCAAAGGTTGCACACTTGGAAATATTTTCAAGGGAAGATTTACTTGCAGTGACAACAGGTCCAAATGTGAAAGGAGGATTAAAGTCTTGAGATATGATAATGGAGGTGAGTACACCTCAACGGAGTTTAAATACTTTTGCATAGAAGAAGGGATTAAGAGGGAGATAACAAATCCCTACAACCCCCAACAAAATGGGGTTGCAGAAAGAAATAGCATATCCATTGTAGAAGCAACGAAAGAGATGATCCATGACCAGGGCCTACCCATGCACTTATGGGTATAATCATCCAATAAAACTTTGTATGTCCAGAATATAAGTCCTCACAAGATTTTGGGAAACAAGAAACCTGAAGAGGTGTTCACTGGAAAGAAACCATAAATTAGTCACTTGAGGAGTTTTTTTTGTCCAATGTTTATACATGTTCCAAAGGAAAAGAGAATGAAGTTGGAACCTTCAGGAAAGAAGGGAACATTCGTTGGATAAATTGATACTTCAAAGGCTTGCAAAATATACATTCCTAGGAAGAGACATATTGAGATCAACTGAGATGTAACATTTGACGAAGACGAAGCCTTCAAAAGATCAAGGGAGTCTCACATGGATGAGGACCGAGAGGAGTAGAAGGCTCCAAGGGAAGCAGTCATGGAAGACTCTACACCAAAGGAACCCATTATAGAAGTTCAGAATGAGATAGTAGAGTTAGATAGATCTATAGATCCACCCAGAGAGTTGCAGTCAATAGGAAGAGATCAGATTGGCTCCAGAACACCTTGGAAGAAGTTGAAAGAAATTAAACTCCCAAAGGCTCTTTTAGAGAGAGAAACAAACCAGATAATTTTTATAGATATGTGGCACTGATGAGCAACATCATTGATTTAGAGCCTTCCACCTTTGAATAAGCTGTTGAGAAGCATGAATGGAAGGATGCCATGATGGATGAGTATCAATCCATCATGAAGAATGATGCGTGGGAGGTGGTTCCGAGACCAGAAGGGAAGTCAGTAGTGAATTCCAAATGGATCTACAAGATCAAGCATGTTGCAGACAACATCATACAGAAGTACAAGGAAATATTTATGGCTAGAGGATTCTCCTAGAAAGAGGGAGAAGACTACGATTAGACATTTTCTCCTATAGCAAAGTACACTTCCATAATATCGATTATTTTGATTGCCTCCACATTGGGATGGAAACTACACCAGAGGGATGTCAAGACTTCCTTTTTGAATGGTGTAATAGAGGAATAAGTGTACATAGAGTAGCCAAAAGGTTTTGTGATCCATGGGAAAGATTCCCATGTTTGAAGATTGAATAAGGACTTGTACAGATTGAAGAGGGCACCCAAAGAATGGTATGCTAGGATAGATAGCTACCTAATGAGCTTGGGATTTACCAAGAGTGATGTGGATCCCAACCTTTACTATAAGGTTGAGCATGGTTCTCTGTTGATCTCGGTTATATACATGGATGAACTGTTTCTGACAGGAGATGAGAATACCATAGTTGGGTGCAAGAGGGTGATTGATCTAGAGTTCAATATGAAGTATCCAAGTCTGATGCATTACTTATTGGGATTGGAGGTGTGGCATAGATCAGATGAGATTTTTATTCACCAAGAAAACTACATTGTTGAGATCCTACAAATATTCGAGATGATGGACTGCAAGTCCATGGCCACACCCATGATGATAAATCTGAAGCTTCTGAGTGATTCATCTTCATATTTGGTGGATCCCATGATGTATAGACAACTGATTTTATCCTTGATGTACTTAGTTAACACCAAGCCGAACATATGTTTTGTAGTGAATGCCTTGAGTAAATACATGGTTGAACTGAGACATGTACATTGGATGGAAATAAAACATATGTTGAGGTACCTGCATGGTATGATTGGATATTGATTGAGATATGTCTCAGGTGGAGAAGTGAATTTGCAAGGATATACAGACTCTGATCGGGCAAGGAGTGCAGTGGATCAGAAGAGTACTTCTGGATGTTGTTTTAGTCTGGGATCAAGTATGATCTCATCATTGAGTAGGAAGCAAACATCAATGACACTCAGTACAACATATGAAGAGTATATAAAAGCTAGTGTGGCAAGTCATGAAGCAGTGTGGCTTCAAAAGTTGCTTGCAGGAATATTTGATCTAGAATTGGAGCCAACTTTGATACATTGTGACAATCAAAGTTGTGTAAGGATTTCAGAGAACCCTAAATTTCATGACAAGTCAAAGAACATAGAGATAAAATATCATTACATCCGAGACATCGTGCAGAGAGGAGCTATATAGCCCTAGTACATATCCACAGATGAGCAAATAGAGTACATTCTCACTAAGCCTCCATCTAGAGTGAAGTATGAGTACTTCAAAGACAAGCTTGGCGTGATGCAGAATGTCCACCCTCATTGAGAGGAAGGTGTGTTGTTTTTCCTTCTCCTGGATAACCCTTATGGCCAAGGTTTCCCTAGATTAGTCATGTGAGGTGACTGAGGGGGTAATGCACTGCTGAACCTAATGAGAGAAGAAACATCACACACATAGTTGTGAAGACTATGGGAGTAACTTCGTGCTACGGGATGAGACTATAACTATGGATGATGGTATTGTAGTAGTTTTGTGCTACTAGTTGATTACTTCATAGTTATAGAGACATCAACTATGACTATTGTTGATGACATTGTAGTAGTCGTGTGCTACTAGTTGATTGTTTCATAGTTCTAGATTGTGACTATGGATGATGACATGCTAGTAGTTGTGTGCTATTAACTGATTGTTGCATATTCATAGGGATTGTAGACTATGATTATGGATGATGGAATGGTAGTAACTATGTGATACTAGTTGATTTCTTCATAATCACAGAGACTGTTGGACTTCATGGTGGTATCTTGTATAGCTACTAGTTGATTGCAGGGGAGATACATTGTGTCTCTAGACAATAGCCGTGTGCTAATTGGAGTGGTTGTGTACCATTGGATACTAGTTTTTTACTACTATGGATCGACACAATCATTTTCTACTAGATGGCATTATAGTAGTTGTGCGCTACTAGCTGATTGTCGTGGAGACTACTAGTTCACATTGGGAATAGCTGTGTTGATCCGAAATCGGATTCAGAAACCTGACAGGGCTTGAAAAATGCTCAAAAATGAAAGTGCTTGAAATCTGACTAAACCTATGCCATTGCATCCGTCTCGTCTTCCCTCTTCTAGCAGTATATTTACTTTGTCAAACGGACTCTGTATGAGAAAGTTATCGTGTTCTGATCAGAAGCCCAAACAGGTAAAAAGTCAAAGGTCAATTGGTCAAAAAGTCAACACTGATGACATTAGCATGCTGACTGTGCAAGAGATGATGTGGCACTCTCTGGCTGATGGTGATTGGGCAGGTTCGCTGATAGGGAAAACATGTGGTAGGCAATTGGACCAGTCAATGGTTGACAACTGGCATTTGTCTGTCGAATGGGAAAGTGCCACGTGGCCCAATCATGGGCAGCCACGTGGCACCCAGTCATCAGTCAATGTGGTATGTTTCAAAATTTTTTTTTTTGGGGGTCCTTGGGTTTTGAAACCATGACCAACCACTAAGCCTAAGCGCCTTCACAATAGTCCTATAACCAATGCGCCCAAATTATTTCATGTTATTAAAACCCATATTATATAACTTATTACATAGTATTATGGTGCATAAAGGAGTTATGGGCCAGCGCTTGGCCATATGAAGCCATGCGACCATGCAAAGAGGGCGCGCGCCCAAGGCTAAGGGGCCAAGCCCAAATTTAACCATTTTATAACTAAAAAGTGGGTTTTTAACCACTTTTTTGAGTTTTATTGCTAATTAAACTCATTTTTAATGTAATTAACTCATTTTTGGGAGTTATTGGGCATTTTTAGAGCCTAAAT
>JZKD02S0787689.1:444447-457345 GCA_000966675.3 Picea glauca | reverse complement strand
AACAATTAACGAATGCAGTGCAAGCATGAAATGAACCAATAATTGTTTCAAATGAAGTAATTGATCTTAAGCAAGAACAAGATATGGTTGTTGAATGGAAAATCAATCATAAGTTGCTTCAAGATAAGCTCATGTCGTGTAGATATCTAAAGTATATCAGCTCATTTGCAGTCGTATTTTTGATGATATCATTAGCAATGTTTTCTATATGGATGATAGTAGCTTTAGTAAGATGTAATAGGGTTGCAATGGCTAACAATATACTGTCAGTTGTCATGATTGTGTTACAGTTGCTCTTGATGAGACAGGTGCATAGGACAGAGTTTAGAGACAGAGAGCAAGCCAGGTGTCCTATCTCGAGCTTGTTGACTGATCAATAACCTTTTGGGGACCAAAAGGTCTTATTGTGGGGAGGTGTGATCCGAAATCGGATTCAGAAGCCTGACAGGGCTTGAAAAATGCTCAAAAATGAAAGTGCTCGTAATCTGATGAAACCTGTGCCATTGCGTCCTTCTCGTCTTCCCGATTCTGGCGGTATATTTACTTTGTCAAACGGACTCCATATGAGAAAGTTATCATGTTCTGATCGGAAGCCCAAATAGGTAAAAAGTCAAAGGTCAACTGGTCAAAAAGTCAACGCTGATGACATCAGATGCTGACTGTACAAGAGATGACATGGCACTCTCTGGTTGATGGTGATTGGGCAGGTTCACTGATAGGGCAGACATATGGTAGGCAATTGGACCAGTCAATGGTTGACAAGTGGCATTTGTCCGTCGAATGGGAAAGTGCCACGTGGCCTAATCATGGGCAGCCACGTGGCACCCAGTCATCAGGCAATGTGGTATGTTTAAAAAAAAAAAACTTTTTGGGGTCCTTGGGTTTTGAACCCATGACCAACCACTAAGCCTAAGCGCCTTCACAATAGTCCTATAACCAATGTGCCCAAATTATTTCATGTTA
Source organism: Picea glauca (assembly GCA_000966675.3). Classification (NCBI taxonomy): domain Eukaryota; kingdom Viridiplantae; phylum Streptophyta; class Pinopsida; order Pinales; family Pinaceae; genus Picea; species Picea glauca. Next base: position 456,382 of record JZKD02S0787689.1, on the reverse strand, counting down.
TTAAAACCCATATTATATAACTTATTACATAGTATTATGGTGCATAAAGGAGTTATGGGCCAACGCTTAGCCCTTTGGGCTAGCGCTTGGCCATATGAAGCCATGCGACCATGCAAAGAGGGCGCGTGCCCAAGGCTAAGGGGCCAAGCCTGAAATTTAACCATATTATAACTAAAAAGTAGGTTTTTAACCACTTTTTTGAGTTTTATTGCTAATTAAACTCATTTTTAGTGTAATTAACTCATTTTTGGGAGTTATTGGGCATTTTTAGAGCCTAAATTCGTGGAGGAAGTTGGATATGGATAACTAACTTCCCAACTATTTAACCAAGGCCTGTTTGAGGCCATGGGGACAAATTTTGAGAGCATTCAGAGCAGAGATGCTGAGGAGAAGCCAAGTCAAAGCCAGTTTGAGGCAGGGAAGCCGTTGAGGAGGAGATGCTATCGGATCATTTCTGAGAGCTCCAGACGTCCGTTTCACGTGCCATTTTTTGTGCATGGTTCTAGAGATCTGGGTGAACATGACCAGATTAGTCTTGTAGCCATTCGGCATGACAATGATGTACTATTGAGCTTTCGAACAGAAATAAAGAAGCCTCCCCCACAGAGAAAAGGCCCGGAGACGTAGGCAAAGTTGTGCCGAACTCCGTTATCAACTTGCATGTCATGGTTTGCTGTTTATGTCTTTATTTCATATCAGATCCGCACATATATGTATATGGTTATATAATTTCTTTTATTTTCTCGCTAAGTTTCTCAATGGTTAATTAACGCATGCAAATAAAAACTCAACCATAAGTCATTCGAAAAATCTTGATGGATCATATGTTCCACTTGATTGCAAATATTGTGACAGATGATTTAAGTTACCGATGAAATTTTGGTAGCTATGTGTCACTTGATTGTAGATATTGTGACAAATGATTTGAGGTACTGATGACTTTTGTGTGGCTATGTGCTACCAACTGATTGCAGAGTAGTCAATGCACTACTAGATGAAGACATCATGAAAGATACCTCCCTAGCTAAGAGGGAGTTTTGATGTTTTGGTAGATGCTGGAGGTACTTTACCTCCTAGATGAACTTTCTTAGATGAGAAGAATATTCTAGAAGCAAGAGAACCATTGAGCATATGTGGAAATACCCTAGAAGATAAGTCGACCTAGAAGAATAAAGAACAAAGAAGTGACACCTTCCCAGAAGAGAAGTCGGCCTAGTAAAGAGGACATGAAGAATATAAATGGTAGGTGCCTTAGCTCATTTGGACACACTCACTCTCACTCTCTCATCTACATAGAAGTAAGGAGCAAGTCTGAGGAAGGGTGATGCAACAACTGCAATGACATAGATTCTTCTTGTTTAGTCTTTCTCATATTTCTCTCTTCTGCGCTACTCTTGGAAAAGGTGCACTACCTTGGTATTGTGTTGCTCCTCTAGCTGGGGTGGTATTTTTTGTTGTACCTTGAGGTATCCTTTGTGCTAGGAATTATCTGTTGGTTCATGATTGGACTTTCTTTGTGAACGAAATTTTTCTAAAAAAGGTTGCTGGGTTTTATCCAAGNAGTTTCTTGGTGATCCACACGAATGGACAACTGATAAAACTCTTTTGTGAGTTCCTCCACAATGGACATGTTTTGCTTCAAGTTATGAAATCTATGAAAAAGGGTCTGGGCATAGTCTAGAGACAAAAACAATTCTCGCAACTTTTTTTCCATCTTGCTCCATGTCTTAATTTTGTCTTTTCCTTTTTTTACTTTGTCTTTCTGCACATGATCCCACTAGATCATGGAGTGACCCTTCATCTTGGTGCATGCAAATCTCACCTTCTTTTCCTCTGGCATAGGGGTTTCCATTCACAAAAATTATCCATGGCATTCAACCAATCTATTAACTCCTCTGGTTTAAGATTCCCTACATATTCTAAAATTCCATCTCTATCCTATCATTTCTCCCTTCTAGAGCCCTGAGCATCCTTTCTTCAAAAGACACACTCTCTAATTGTTCTTCTTTATGTTCTTCACGTTCTATATGCTGATCTACATTTCCTTAGTCTGTCTCCTTATCAACCACTTCTCTTTGTATTATTCTTTGACTATCCAACATGCTTATAATATTTTCTACTTTCTTTTTGAGGTTTTTCATATCTCTACACATCTGAGCAAGACCTGCTCTGCCTCTTCCTCTCCCAACCATCTTCCCACTCTGATACTAAATGATATAGCCAGAGCCTGAGATTCATTCACAAGATCAAATAAACCATGAAAACACAGGAGAATGGAAAAACAACTTTCTTTTATTCCTTCTCCATCCTAACTATTACAATCAAAGTTCAACCCCTTGTAACTACTATTCAGGATTTTCGAAAACAACTAATTTTAGAAAAACAACGGTTTTTTAGAAAAACAATTGTTTTTTAGAAAACAACTGTTTTTTAAGAAAACAACTGTTTTTAGAAAAACAATTGTTTTTTTAGAAAACAACTGTTTTTTAGAAAAAAACAACTGTTTTTTAGAAAAAACAACTGTTTTTTAGAAAAAACAACTGTTTTATAGAAAAAACAACTGTTTTTTTAGAAAAACAACTGTTTTTTAGAAAAACAACTAAATTTAGAAAATTCTCGCATGACTCTAAAACTGAACACTAATCAAGAGTTAACTAGCATGACACTATTTGTCAACTCTCTTTTCTGATTAATCTCCTAAACTAAGAGATAAATGATAATTGAAAAATTAAAAATTCCCGTAAAAACCCTAAAAGCTAATTTGAGGCCTTATATGAAGGAATTTGTCCCTGAAAAAGTGTCAAAATGATGTCCAATAGGATAAGTCCGATCAGGACAAAAGTGAACTATTTAAGACACAACTTCCCGTAAAATTTCAGCCCAAATGGTTAAAAGAGTCAAAAGTTATAACCCTCGGAAAATCCTCGAAAAATCCCTGCGTCACATTTAGTTTTATTTTGTCATTGTTGTGGTTAAGGTGATTTTCTGTGAATGCCATTTTTTCCAACTCATCTAATTATAAGTGAAAAATATTATTTCATTCATTTAATGTTAGGCTTGAGTTAAGTCTCTTGGAAACTCAATCACAATGAAAAATAAATTGTTTGAAAGAAAAGAAAGTAGATTAAACAAAATCAAATGTTAAAAGAAATTATTTTAGCTTGGAAAAAGAAACTTAAATATGGTTTCAATGTGTCATATGTTTGTACCTCATATGTTGAAGCTTAGTAAGTGTTTTGTATAAGTTATTATTTGTAAATGTAGTGAAGAAATGATGTTTTGTTTCCAAAATGAATTATACTTATTCCATTGCTTGAGAACTTAAAACAAGCATTGTTTGAATGGAAGTCATTATAACTAGTGGGATGGATGCCATTGAAAATAATATATTAATGGATAAAGTTTTTGTTCAAGTACACAAATACTAAAAGGCCTAAGATTGTCACATTTTTTCCTTACAATGGTAGGTTGATTTCAACATTTGATTGGATTACTATTTTCTTAAGTATATATTTAAATCTTTTGAGTAATATATGTTTGAAATGCTATATATTGAAATGATTACAAATTATTTGATATCTACATTTTATTGTTGGAAAATAATAAATACATATTATTTATTATGACTATTTTAAAATATTTATTATAATAATTTGTATTAACGATAAAAGAGTTTCTCTTTACTTAGAGTGTAAAAATTTCTACTAAGAGGGTCAACCATTTGAAGGTGGAAGCTTATTTATCCCCAATTTTTTTTTATCAATGTTGATATGGGGTTTTTAACATGTCAACATGCTAAGATGATTTAATTATATTGATTTAATGTGTAAGGTGATTAATAATGTTACTTAAACATATTGATTTATTAACATCAATAAAAAATATTTATGATAAAATTTTACATTGATATTATTATTATTATTATTATTGCAATTTTTAGTGAAAATGGTTATTAATAATATTTGGGATTTTTATTAAGAATGAATTAAAATGATAGAATAACTTATATACTCAATATATATCATTTCAAATTAAATAGCCAACTAATAATTAGTTTGAAATGCTATATATTGAAATAGTTATAATTTATGCTATATCTACATTTTATAGTATATTTATTATTTATTAGGTTATTTTTTAATATTTATTATAATAATTTGTATTTATAATAAAAGAGATTTTTTTTGCTTAGAGATTATCAACCTTCAAGTGGTTGACCCTCTTAGTGATTGATAATGGAATATAAAGCTTAAGAAAACCTACATTAAATATACACATTCAAACTTACACAATTACAAATCAACAAAACAAACACAAGCATTACAATATCATGTACACTTTCAAATCAATTTACAAATCAATGCAACAAACACAAACATTACAAATTCATGTACAACTTCAAATTAATATACTTAAGAAAACATTGACAAAACCATTCATACACACACACACACACACAATTTCAAATAAACAAACATGCAATATACAAAATCCAAATACAATGGAATATAAAGCTCAAACAAACCTACATTAAATATACACATTCAAACTCACATAATTGCAAATCAATAAAACAAACACAAGCATTACAATTTCATGTACAATTTCAAATCAACGTACAAATCAACACAACAAACACAAACATTACAAATTCATGTACAACTTCAAATCAATATACATAATCAAACATTGACAAAACCATTCATACACACATAATTTCAAATAAACAAATATACAATATATAAATTCAAATACAATGGAATATAAAGCTTAAGCAAACCTATATTAGATATATAGATTCAAATTTACACAATAAAATTCATCACAATTACAAATCAACACAACAAATACACATTACAATGTCATGTGCAATTTCAAATCACATACAAATATACACATACAAATATTGATTAAACCACTCTCACATATATATGTATTTTCAAATAAACAAACATTCAAAATACAAATTCAAATAAACAAATACACAATATACAATTTCAGGTCAAAATACATAAACAAACAAACATTGTTAAAACTACTCACACACTTACATATGAAACTTCAAATAAGTAAACACATAATATACAAATTCATTTAAATATGCACTAGTTATACAATTTCAAATAAGTAAACACATTATACAATTTCAAATAAGAAAAAATACATTTTACAATTTTAAGTAAGAAAACATACATTACACAATTCAAAATTTAATAAATTACATATAACTAAATAAATATATAAAATAATAAAATACTAAACATAATAAATAATAAAAAATGAAAATAATATTTCAAAAGAAAAAAATAATATGAATGGCTTGCTAATTAGATAGTTATTTAATGTTTTTAATGTATTATGTATAATTTGTATGAGTAAAAACTTTCTATAAAATTGAAATGTAGGATTGCATAAGTTTAAATGTAGTTGTGATAAGTATTATTGTATGAGTGGAGTGAAGACTGAAGTGTAGAATTACATGCGTTAAATGTGAATGCTATAAAATTAATGTGTTTAGAAAGTGAAAGTGTGATAGGAAAAATAAAAATAATCACATAAATAAGAAAAACTACACTACTCTAAGAAGAATGGGCCCTATTCTCCTTGGATTACTTGAAAGAGATTTTAACCCATTCCATAAAAAAAAAAAAACTTTATTAATAATTGTATGTGATTAACTCTCTCATCATATTCACAAAAAAAAAAAAAAAAGATTACACATATAATTACATCCCATGTTTATTTTGAACAAAACCACAATTAAGAGCCATTCCCGTAAGCAAACACAACATACACATATAAGAAAAACAAATTAGAAAAAATGACATTTTTTAATAAAATATAATGGAAAAGTTTTATTTCTCTTTTCATAAATAAACAATAAATATAATTATCATTTCTATTGTATTTCTATTTATGAAAATAATATTTTTTCAATCTAATTCTTCAAAAAATACTATTAAAATATTTTTTATAAATTATAATTATATATCATAATTATTTTTTCATTATGAAAATGAATATTTTTTCAATCTAATTTTTCAAAAAATACTATTAAAATATTTATTGTAAATTATAATTATATATCATAATTAATTTTTTCATTATATTTTTTTTTAATGATAATAATCGATTTATTTTTTAATCACACGAGATGAGTTTATTTTTTATAAAAGTAAAATTAAAAAAAAAAAAAAACATTATATAATATCATATAAATTAATAAATATATAATATGTTTTTCTAAATCTTTATAATTTTTTTGTGAATATTTAAATTTGAATTTTAATTGGATGAAGCATAAAAGTTGAGGCTAACATTCAATATGTAAATCACTATAGTGTGTGGCAAGAAGCAAAATTCAATTTAAAAATTTAATATATAAATCATTTTAATCTGGTAAGAAAAAAAAACCAATGAACATGTAAGGAAGGACAACCCAAAGATAGATATGAAATGAGGCGGGTTTCAAATGATGAGGCCAGTTTCATTGATGGATTTGAACCATAAATTCCATTGATGGGTTTTGAACCAATGAACATATGGGTAGATGGAACTGAATTAATAAATTCCATTGATGGGTTTGAACTAATGAACATATGGGTTTAATTAACATGTTGTTGAGCGATTTCATAATCTAAATTAGCAGACAAAAGACAAAGGCATGGTTCAGGTTCAGTTAATGAAAGAGAAGTCAAATTATTAAAGCTAACCCAAAGATGATATCAAAGGAGGCGGGTTTCAAATGATGAAGTCGGTTTCATTGATGGATTTGAACCCATAAATTTCATTGATGGGTTTGAACCAATGAGCATATGGGTAGATGGATTTGAACTAATAAATTCCAATGAGTATATGGGTTTAATTAACATGTTGTTGAGCACTCAGAATCTAAATTAGCAGAAGGTTCAAGTTCAACTAATGAAAGAGAGTCAAATTATTAAAACTATTATGTATAAACAAATGGGTGCTAAAGTAATATAAATTTTAAAATGAATATACAAAATTAATTGTTATACATAACTGAGAATAAATAGGACATAATACATGCACAATAAACCTATAAACAAGGTTATGAAAAGTCGTGTAGCTGGTGATGCTATTATGTACTGAATTGTATATAGATTTTAAAATGAATATAAAAAATTAATTGTTATACATAACTGAGAATAACTGCATAAACAAGGAATAATACAACACAAAATAAACCCATAAACAAGGCTATGAAAAGTCATGCAACTAGTAATGCTTAGTATTGGCATTAGGGTTAAAACGATTAAGCTAAAACCGAAGCCATGCATACACGGGCGTATTAAAGCAACTAATGGAAATTTAAATCTAGTAAAAATTGTGGTTGATGCATCGGGTTTAAATTAATGAGAAGGACAAAGGCAAAGCCATAAATCTAATAAAACTAGTTGACACATCAGGTTTAAAGTAATGAGAAGGAGAAATCTAATAAAAATGATTGACAAATTAGGTTTAAAGTAGTGAGAAGGAGAGAGGCAGAGCCATCTATATATACCTGGAGTTGGAATTTGTAGTAGCGATTTCATTTCTTCAATGAAGTAGGCTTTAAACAACAACAACATCAACAACCTCTTTCCTTTCTTTATGCATCTATGGTGTAGTGTATCGCTGAAGAATTTCCAATGAAACTAAAAACACCAACTTAATGAAATGAAATTGTTTCTCACAACAGAGCAAAGATGAGAAGAAATACTGGAATTAAAAAGAACCCGATTCATACCATTACTAACGACGAAGAGAGATCATTGATCTCCTGAGCCAAAAACCATCATACAACTCAAGTGCCCTTCTCTTGAAGACATTTGCTCAATCTAATTGCCTACAATCCAATCCAATCCAGTCCACCCTCCTCCTCTATCACAAACATACATGACTGACTTAGATTCGACTTAGACCAAACATAGACCGACCCAGACTCTGATCACACATAGACTCCAAGCAAACACACATGCATACCAGTCTAGACGATACATAGAGGAGGAGGAGAAAAATGTAGAAACATGGTTACAATTTGATATATATAGCTATTCAACTATCTCCTTCAACAACTATATAGTTTCTTGCCTCTACCTCCCTCTCTCGAACCATCCGCCCATTAGATTTGATGCTTTTTTTCAGTTTCAATTCTTGTTTTTTTCAAGTTTCCATTGATGCTTTTTGGTTCGTTTTCTATACACGCTTTTTAGTCAATTCATGCTTTTTCCAAGGGAAATCCCAAACACATATTTTTCCAAAATAAGAGGGTTTCAATTCATGTTTTTTTTTGTTCCTATTTATTCTTTTTTGTTCATCATATTTTATGGATTTGCAGTTTGGAATGCAACGTTGATTTAAAATTTTACCATAAAATTTCATTTATATTATGGGTGTTTGAAGTAGGGTGTGTTGAGGCTCAAGATTTCAACAGAGAGGCTGGGTCAAATTCTATTTTAATTTATATAATAGCTGCAGGAAATCTACTGAATACTAAGTTTGCTTCTCATTTTAAACGGAAGTATCATGAATGAAGGGTAGCGTATTGACAAATTTGCAAAACAATTTATTGTATTTATGGTTGACAATTTATTGTATATATGGTTGTTCAGATCACCTTGAACATTCTTTTTTAGTAGATCACAAGAAGGCAAAATATTGATATTCTAAGAAGAAAACAAAATATATAGACTTTGTTAAGGACTTAGAAAATGCAAACTAAGGGTAGCATTTGAAAGGCCTAATTCCCATAGGCCCCAAGCTTGGCTGCAGAGGTAGAAAATAATGAAGATGCAATTCTAGTTTATATTTTTGGTAGATCTTTTTAGAAGTTGTGGAAAAATAAGTTTTATTATAAATATGATTATTATTTAGATGATGTGGTTCTTTATTAAATCATTTCTTTTTAAAATGTTTTTTTTTTTTTACTTGAAAAGTTTTATGTTAAATTTAAAATTTATAAGCAATGAGAGTTGTCTTATATATCCAGTAACATTGGTAATAATTGACATATTTCCTTCAGTTCTACTCACATCTAATCACAACTACATATTTATCTTGTTACAAATTCTTAAGAGCAACAAAGGTCCATGCAGTAAATGTACTTGGCATAGAAGTTGAAGGAAGTTAGTGATGATATAGCAAGTGTTTCCTATATGATGGATTAAAAAGAAGGTTTATCCCAAGTAGTTTGATCATGCCCCATACCTAATATCTTTAAAAAAATTAATATTTATCATCTTTTGAAAAGTCAACAACAATTTTCCACTTGATGAGAATTTTAATATTGATTTTAACAATTCCATTGGATACATACCTCCTTTTGAAAGAGGGGATGGAGCCATGTACAATGAGTAGTTACCATGTGAGGAGTTGTTCAAGAAGTTGTGAAATGACATATGCATGTTGAGAAACTTTTTTTCTTCATAATTGTTTATTATTGATTGACATATGTACATTGGTGGCTAGCTCAACTTTTATAATTTCATCCCACCATTTTAATCTAACTATAGCATTTAATATTGTGTTTTGGAGCTTCAAACTAGACTCTTAAAGGTCTGATTTGCTCATTTGTACGTGCACTTACTAGCAACTAGATACTGGAAATAACTTGAAATTACAACTTTTTAAAATGGAAAGCTCCTAGCTAAAAGGCTAAAATCCAATATAGCTACATCTATTATTTCAAAGAGTTCTTACAAATTTTACTTTCACCTATTGATGATTATGTTTCACTTTTTTCCAAACATTTTTTCTTTCCTATTGACTATACAATGCTTTGTTTATGACATGTTTCATCATTTCGAATCATTTTCCATATGCAGATTGATTCTATATTGCTCATTTGGAAGACAACAACAAATATATCCCTAACAACTCTCTTCAAAGGATAGTCCAAGGGCCAAGATTCTTGCCAATGTGATACATTAAAAAACTATATATGTCTATTTACGTGTAAATTCTTCTAAGGACATCCAATAACAAATACATCTTACAAGAACTCCTTCCAATGCCATGTCCATTGTCTAGGTGAAAGTTTCTGTTAGTTTAATGATATATAAATTTGATTCCAATTATGTGGATAACCTCTTATTCTATGTGATTGACTGCTTATTAAACTCTAATTAAGAGCTTGAGGGGTAGATATATATTTAGAAAAAGAAGGGATAACTTAATGAAAAAACTCTATTATTAGTGATATAAGTGGTTGGAAAATATTAAAAAACTATAGTTCAAAGGTAATTTTTCTAAAAAACCCTATCCTACTATATATTGTTGGAGATTTTGGGTGGCTATATTTCTTAACATTTTATATATAAATATTTTTTGTTAAGAAGTAGTCGATTTTGGAACTTGAACCACTATAAGTATCCCTAGTTTGGTGGTAACTTCCATAAAATTCTATAATATATGCCCATATATCGAGTTACAAATTTTATAAAGAAAGTAGATATAAAATATGAAGGGAAACATCATTCTTCTCAACAACTTCATAGAACCTTATTCCTAGTATAACCATGAGTAGTTGGAGGATACTCCACCCAAAAATCTGTGAAGATAAACAAAATCTTCATGGAGTCACTTTGAGGAAACAAATAAATATAGATAATGAGAGATTTGTTAAATTACTCATTAATACCTTTGTTGGACTTTCAATTTATTACAAGGGCTTTGAAATCATTTTTCGATTGATATTACTCCTTGAATTCCTTCTAAATATGAAATATATTTCTTGTTGTGGCTTCAATTCAACACACCTTATAATGATTGAATTTGGGAAAGTCAAAAGCCATCCTTTGAACTCCCATTTTAAAATACACAAATTCAAACATGAATATAATGATGGACTTGTTGTTTTTAGTTTTATTTTTGTTTATCTTCTTTATAATGATATTTTTTTGTGCCCTCTATCATAAAAGATCACAAACTAAAATATATGAATGAAGAATTAAATAACAATAGATTTCATATGCCTACTCTTGAGACCAAAGAAGGAGGAAGATCCACCCAAGAAGTCCCACTTCCCCAAAGAATAGGTTCAAAATTCCAAGTAGAGGAGCCATGGAGCACTTAGAATCAACAAACAAGGGAAACAATGGGGAGCTAGACTTTGAACAAGATTTATAAATCCATGATGAGGTTCTATGTACACTAGGTGAGCATGTTATCCAGAACCTTTAGATGAAATTAAATTCACAATAATACCTCGACAGAAACAATCGGTGTGACATATTACAGAGAAAAATAGAAAGCATAGGTGCAAAGTTCAAAATTGTAATAGTTCTTTTGACAAAATTTCGATATCTATTATGATAACTCTCAATTATTCAAAAAATTATTTTGTTGATCTTGTCGATGTGATGCTTATTTAGGTTTCCTTTCCATTTTCATTCTTCCATGAAAATTCTTGTTGTTTATTTTTTATTGCTAACTTTTTTTGAAACCATACTTGACAAAATCTAAAAGACTTTAAGATTTATTACCACATTAGATTTAAACTCAACTAAAATTAGTATTTATATGTTCTTTTTCAAATTAGTTGATAGGATATTTAGATAATTTCCAAGCCTAGGTTATGAATCATTTTTCCAAAAATAATTAATTTGGTAAAGTCTCACACCAAAATCTTTGCCAATTTAGACACTAGTTTGGAGGTGACACCATCCTACATAACTTCAATGTTAACATTTCCAACAATTTTATTGTGATGCCTTGTGGCTTCTCTCCAGATTATGGTTTTTATCTATGTGATACCTATAATAAAAAACTATCATTGTAGCTACATATCCCTATGGTGGGATTTCATTTTACATTAATAAAAAGGATGAAGTATCCTATTAACATCCCCACTTAAACCAATTCATCTATCAAATATGTGTTAAGTCCCTTTGATGATGGAGGGAAACCAACTCTGAGAGGTCGAACACCCTCC